>VHZZ01003332.1:58079-86181 GCA_009801015.1 Silene noctiflora
GACAATTAAATAGAACTAGTTTAATGATAGCGACCGTATGTTAAATTATATCTAAAGGACATATTAGAATCGACCGATCATATGGACTTAAACAACATATTTGCTCTGTTAATTTGTTAAATCACACTCCCCGAATAACTGCCTAGTGAACTTGATCCCTAGACTCTTTAAATATTATTTAATTCGTCTTTACTTTACTGTTATTAGTTATAGATATAAACAAACCAATCTTCAAGAAACTGTTAACGTTTAAGACATATTTAGACTTTAGCAAATAGAATACACCGCCTCCTCATGGATTCGGCTCTGACTTACCTATAGCTATTGTTAGTAGTATTTTAGTATTACTTTGATTAAGGTGATACGACTAAACCCTTGTCAAATTTGGCGTCGTTCCCTGGGAGGCAACAATTTTCTGTTTGCCTTTGTTTATTTTTGTCTTTTTTATCTCAGGGAGCTTTAGTTCCTTGAGACATTTTTATATTTTCTTGTTAGTTTTGTGTATGTCCAAGTCTAACAGGTTAGAAATTATACCTTTTGATCCCGGGCTAGAAAGGACTTTTCGGTATAGACAAAGCTTACAGAGAGAATTCAGTCAAGTGGAAGACTTGAGAACACTTGACAGAGATTACGAGCACTTTATTTTCGTAGAATATCAGTCTTTACAAGAGGACAACCCAATTTCTGCCACTGATATTCCAGTCATCAAGATGCCTACATTAGCCAGTCATTCTGAACCTACCTTGGATTCCATTCCTAAGGGATTCAAGCTCCCTACTACTGACAAGGGAACCTTTGAGATTCATTCATCTTATATCAATTTGGTGGAGCGCAATTTATTTGGAGGAACACCTAGGGAAAACCCTGCTAAACATATAGAGAAGTTCTTCACATACTGTTGTTCCATCCCCTTGACTGCGGGGGTGACTTAGGACCGGGTGAAGTAGGTTCTCTTTCCTTTCTCCCTACAAGATGGTGATGCGGAGTGGCTACGAGATCTTGATATGGAGGCCCATGCTGTTACAGACTGGAATTCTTTAGCTCTTGCCTTCTACAAGAGATACTTTCCTCCACAGAAGACCAATGCGCTAAGAGGTCAAATTACAAGCCTTAAACAAGAGCATGTTGAAGCCTTTAATGAAGAATGGGTTATATTCAAGCGATTGGTCTGTTATGTCCCACACCATGGCTTCCAGAAGTGGTTCTTGTGCAATCAGTTCTATAATGGCTTGTATGATGATAATAGAGCTCTACTTGACGCCTCTTCTAATGGGAGATTCCAGAATAATACAAATGATGATAATGCCTGGAAGTTAATAGACGAGATAGCCACTCACACTGCTGAGTATGGTAATCCAAAAGGAAGTGTTAGAGGTGGAGGTGCAGATAGTGTTGTTGCGTCCCAATTAGAGTCCTTAACTGCTCAGATAGCTGAATTAAAGACATCCAAGTCCTTGGTTAAGCAGCATACAGTTCATGCCATGATCCAACAAGAGGTGTCTTGTGAAAGATGCGACATTGAAGGTCATACTGCAGTAAGATGTATGAGTACAATTGAGCAAGTACATGTCTTCCAGTCATTCCGGCAAGGTACTCCTTACTTCGGCTTCTTCCCTGACAGAAGCCAGAATGCATCCACTTCAAACCCGCAGCAGAACACGTATGTTGTGCCTCAGAATAGGGGTTATCAGCCGGGTTACTATCAAAGGCCACCTCAACAGTTCCAGCCAATACAACCTCCCCCGCGGGCTCCCAGTAACGATTTGGCTGAGATAAAGGCTATGTTGCAACAGAGCCTTGCAGCTCAACAGAAACAAGCAGCCCTCTGAACTCATGGCTCACAACAAGATTCTGGATACCCAAGTGGCTCAGTTGGTAAGTCAGAATCCATCTAAACAGCCCGGAAACCTTCCTCCTCAAGGCAAACAAGCACATGAGCATGCTAATGTTCTTTCTTTGAGGAGTGGTACTTCCTATGCAAATCCAGAGATGCCCATTGATGAAGATGATGTTCCTAAGAAGACGAGTAGCCAGGAGTTGAGTCGTGACGAGAATGGATCAAGTAAAGATAAAACACGAGGCAAGAATAGCGAATAAAAAGTCAAGACCACAGTGGATACTTGATCGATTGGCGCTAAACTCGATCGAGTATACTCCCAAGCAGCTACTGATTTGAGTTCTTCAGCTACGGCATTTGATCCACATTGTATACTCGATCGAGTGTCCCCAAAATCGATCGAGTATACCCCTAATACTACTGACGATGATTCGAGAATGGAGAAAAAGAAGAAAGAAGTCGAGCCGGTTAAGATTGCGCTAACTTTTCCCCCAACGACTATAGAAATATAAGCTTGATACACAGTTCAGGAAGTTCATGGAGGTAAACCGGAGGTTACAAGTGAGTGTACCTTTTACTGAGTTGGTCACTCAAATGCCGGCCTATGCAAAGTTCCTAAAGGAGATATTGACAAGGAAACGGTCCTTTGATGAAGTTGAGACTGTTGCATTTACTCAACAATGCAACGCTGCATTACAAGCCACTTCACCTCCTAAGCTTAAGGATCCAAGGATTTTTTCTATTCCTTGTCATATTGGTAGTCTTGCTATTGATAAAGCCCTCTGTGATTTAGGGGCTAGTGTTAGTGTAATGCCATATTCTGTTTGTAAAAGGTTAAATATGGGTCAACTTCGTGTCACTAATATGACCCTACAAATGGCTGACATATCTTTAAAGAGCCCTATGAGTGTCTTAGAGGATGTGCCAGTCAGAGTAGGGAAGTATTTTATTCCCGTTGACTTTATTGTTATGGATATGGCTGAAGCCTCCAATGTCCCTATTATTCTAGGATGACCTTTCCTTCATATTGCGGTAGCGGTCATAGATGTTAGGGATGGTAGTCTGACACTAAGGGTTGGGGAGGACAAAATTACTTTTGTTCTTGACAAGTCTTTTAAGAGTCCTGCAGCCACCTGTCATATGATCTTTATTGCTGACTATACTTTTGATGATTGCTCTTCTTTCTACTTGGATAGGAATTCTCTTGACACTCCTTCTCTTGTGTCATATCCATAGAGTGCAGAGGTAGATGAGCTCGAAAGGTTGGTTTATGAAGATGATCTTCACCCACCGCTGGAAAGCAACTTTGCTTCAAGTGCTGATTTAGAAGCCGAGTTAGATGCTTTAGAAGCTGAAATATTCAGAGAGGAGCCTGTCATAGTTCATGAGGTGGAGGAGGCCTCATATCATCTTCCCATTAATGAGTAAATAGGAGACCAAGCGGACAAATGCTCGTATTTTACATTCGACTTTGATTTTGCCGAGCCCGAACAGTTTCTGTTGCTACTTTATTTTGCTTATACTTTATTTTGGTGCTATCTATGTCTCTGTGTAGCACATGCGCTACTTTTTGATCTACTAATGTGTGCTTTGAGTTGTTTTAATGATGCATTACGTAAGCATTCTGTTTGAAGTAGAAGACATATCCCGCATGGAATATACTCGATCGAGTCCCCCAATACTCGATCGAGTATCCATGGCCCTGGGCTTGATCATTGTTGTTCGTGCACGATGACGTAGTTGGTTGATGTTATTCCCCTATTTTGCAGCTGGTTTGGGGGAACCTCTACGCTTACATTTGGTATTCTCTTTCTTTTGTATCTACTTTCATTGTATTATCTTTAGTTATTTCTCCTTATGTCTTTCTTAGTAGTGTTCTTTAGGTTACTGGATATATGTTATATTGTGATTTATGTGTTGTTTAAGTCACAATGAGGACACTGTGACATTTAGGTTTGGGGGAGAGTCTTTATTTATTGTTGTGTGCTTTTAATTTATGTTGTGTGTTTTTAAAAAAAAAAAAATTTCAAAAATCCAAAAATATTTTTTTTATTTCTTTGTTTAAGTTGAGTCTTGGTAATTGAATTTTAATGATGATAATTTGCATTGTTTTTGCATTTGAATCCCAATATAGTTATCCATGTACATTGTTTTGACCGTTAGCTTATGAAAGCAAAGCTCAATGAAAAAGTTTGACCGTAATTGACATGCCTTATGCTAATTAGATTTGACAAATTTGGTTGGTAAACTACTTATATTCCGAGGTCTATAGAGCTTCCTAGGCCATGAACATCAATAAACCGGTCTCATTTTTATTTAGGCTTGAGTGTGGTTTCTCCTTATAGAATGTGTAACATTAATTTGCATAAGTGTGAAATTAATTTCTTGATACTTATATGCGTTCATTTGACTAAGTACATGTGGATAGGTGGTTCTTACCATTCAAATAAGCCTCACATAGCCAAATTGACTTGATTTTATACCCTTGAAATTCAGTTCATTATATTTAGCTCGTTTGAATAATTGTAGCCTATTTTATATCCCATTTAATAATTACAATCCTAGAATTTGCCTACCTATTCGGGATAGTCGCAGTTGCTTGTTTATCATGTCTACTTAGCTATTATGGTTGGGTTGGGACGATGTTTTATCTTGTGGGTATAGCGAGTTTTATTAGCAATTGTGTTGCATCCCTTATGTTGAAAAAGAGAAAAAAAAAATGATGAAGCAAAAGAAATAGAAAAGAAAAAAAAAAGAAAAAAAAAAGAGAAAAGAATCGAGAAAAGAATTCAAGAAAGAAAAAAAAAAGGTGAAAGAAAATGCTTCATTTATTATTTATTAAGGGGAACAAAAGCTGATTATTAGAGTCTAATGCATTTATGAGGAGTTGTTTATTGTCTTCCATGAGTTGTCAAAGTTGAGATAATTTCTCTATTTGGGTTGATTTATGCCGATTATTGTAGATTTGGTTTTGGTTTTAGCGCTGCGACTACCGTCTTAGCCTCACATATCCATAACGTGCTTTGGCACAAGCCTTTTTTACCCTTTAGCTCATTTGCCATCTTTATTGTCCTTGATACATGTACTTTTGTCTATATGGTGAACGCATATTAGTTGGGGAAATTTCTATCACATTAGATTGCATGCATGTTTCATAAGTCAAGTGAGTGTTCTTATTTCTTTCTATCTTCACATATAAACTCACCCTTACATATATTTATGAGAGCATGAGTTAATCCGCGAGAATTCGACTGAATTTTGTCTTGCAAGATCAAAAAGTATTTGGTTTTGTCTATATTACACTGTCATATAAACCTTGGGCTAGAGTTGCGTTTTCTATTACCCATACCTTTGAATTTGTTTTATTGGTACACTTATGTCATTACTTTGTAATAGATATGGATAGCTGGGATTTGCATGTGCATTTACATTAGCTTTGAGTCATTCATTTGCCATTTGTATGCTTGTCTTATTGTATTATGTGTGTGCTTTGCTTAGGGACAAGCAAAGAGATGGTTTAAGGAAGTTTTAAGAGTCACTTTTATATACATTTATATGCCTCCCCTTAATCGCCTTTTATATAGATTTCGTGCTTAAATATGTCTTTTATATGGAATGGCATAAAGGAACACACGAAGCATGGCATGCAAATCTAGARGAAGAGAAGAGAAGATAACACGAAGAAGTGACGAGAAAAGGAGATTACTCGATCGAGTTCATCAGTACTCGATCGAGTATCTGCATGCAATTAAGAAGAAATCAAATGTCGAGATTTGATGGTCCAAAGAGGAGCATACTCGATCGAGTATGCCAGTACTCGATCGAGTATTGCCTAGAATCCCACTTTTACGAGGACTTTCCTTAATAGATTTATCTCATGCTATAAATACCAAACTCGACACAGATGCTATGTTATGCTTTATTTACCCTAGAAACTCTCTAAAAACTCATTAGATTAGTTTAGTTTAGTTTTCATTATTATTGCGTTTCGAATCTACGCCTTTGAATTACAGTACTCTTTAATCTTTCCTTAGTTATTTTGAATTCAAGTTCCAAGTTTAGTTATCTAAATCTTATGTTCATCTTTCTTATGAGTTTAATTATGCTTTATATTCATCTTATTGTTGTTATTGTCATTAATATGAGTAGCTAAATTATTAATCTGGGATGAAAAGGGATCTAGGTTGTTAGAAGGGGGGTTTAATTAATGAATTAATGGTAAATTTGCTTTTGTGTTGTTGTTTAATTGTTGTCTTAAATCTAATTGATTAGTTACTGGCCAGGATTAATTGATTAGTCTCGCAAACTAGGATTTTCACCGATCGGGTTAAGACTAGTATAGGCAACGACAATTAAATAGAACTAGTTCAATGATAGCGACCGCATGTTAAATTAAATCTAAATGACATATTAGAATCGACCGATCATATGGACTTAAACAACATATTTGCTCTGTTAATTAGTTAAATTACACCCCCCGTATAACTGCCTAGTGAACTTGATCCCTGAACTCTTTAAATATTATTGAATTCGTCTTTACTTTACTGCAATTAGTTATAAATATAAACAAACCAATCTTCAAGAAATTGTTACCTTTAAGAAAGATTTAGACTTTAACCAATAGAATAATACACCGCCTCCTCGTGGATTCGACCCTGACTTACCTCTAGCTATTGTTAGTCGTATTTTAGGATTACTTTGATTAAGGTGATACGACTAAACCCTTGTCAATTCTCTTGGAAGCGCTCCTTGGGGGAGTGTGATCGTCGTATGATGATGCAATCGACTCCTACACTATGTGAGTGTGGTTCTTTTCACGACGCTTGCTACTCTCCACATTTATTGGAGTCTTGTGACGAAACAACTGTCTGGGAGTGATGCGGCTTGGGCTTTTATCAACGTTCTCCTTTAGTGAAGTGGTTGAAAGGACAACTTGGGATTGTTGTAAAGCCTTGGTCACTGTGGCTAACTCGTTTGAGTTAGAGATATGTGTTGATCAACCGTAGCCTTAGGTAGTGCTGATGCGCCATCGTGAGTTGTTATCTCCTTGAGGCGGATATTAGCGTCACGAGAGATGGTGGCATCAGGCGTCACCGTTTGGACCTTTAACTGAGTGGCAGATCCGATAGATGGAGATTTTGACGGTTCTAGGTTGTGAGAGTACTTAGCACGCTTGGAATGTCCTTCTCCGACGTTTTCCGTTAGAGGCGTTTTTAGGGTTGAAAACAATCAAGTCAGTGTCGCCCAAGCCTGGGTTTGGCTAACACGCTCCTTTCGGATGTTGGATGAGATGGTGTCCCTTTGCCTGCACACGTAACACACAGGGTCTCGAGGGGGTGGGGTGGGGGGCGCAAGGGGGCCCTCTACGATGCTTAAGTTAGTGTGATATCCTCATATGTATAGCCGGGACCTTTGGCGTGAGGTTCGATCTCGGTCTCCCTCTTAGATGTTTTATGTAGTCTTACCTCTAGAGAGGGAATAGAGCTGTTATTGTGATTGACTGAATGTCGTTGTCTTTCCTTACTAGGATCTTTTGTCTCTATATAAGTGCCTTCCCTTGGAAGAAATCCAAGGAAAAATATTTATGTGACAGATGATGTGTACCTTACGTTTGACCTGGCTGTCATTTGGACTCGTTTGACCCGTCGACTTGGCGTCCCCCGTCATAACGATTTAATCAAATATGAGTAAGTATTTAAAAGATATTCCCTTCTGTTCACTAGAATTGCAATATTGGTTGAATATATGTAAGTAGTATTTTAATGAAATGTTGCAATTCCAGGTAACTGGAGGGAGTAACATTTACTATATCCCGCTTTTTTTTCACATTTTTGCTTTTTCTAATTTGATATCCATTGGTATTAATCTCATACCCACCCCCTTACCTCATGTGGATACCATTTAAGTTGGAAATCCGATCATATTTTTTCCGATTAAACTGGATCGAATGTGGATTGAGAAATTTTGAAATCCGGATATCCGAATCTGATCCGAATTTTAAAAACGTAAAATAAGAGGAAAAACATAAAAACAAACCACGACACATATTATAAAATAATAACAAACCTAAACCCTAATTCTCATCTCATCTCTCTAATCTATTAATCTCTATCGTCTTTTTCATTCTCATCTCGCCATTCTCCAGCTCATCAGTCATCATTATTCATCACTTCGTGAGGTAATATCTTTTTCTTATTTTATAATCTTTATTTGATGTATTTTCAATCGATTTTATAATTACTTTCCCCAAAAAAAATTAGTTGATTTTCAGTCGAGATGATTTCATTTGCTTAATAATATGGTGTATTTTTATTTAAATCTAACATTAAGCTATTGTAAATTAGTACTATCATGTAAACTTTGCGGTTTTAAGAATTGTAAATTATGGCAAAAATTGACTGAACTATCTTTTCGAAACAGACAAAACTAAATTGAGGCGGACTCTATTATGGATTATAAAACCGAATCGGATCCGGTTTCCGAAATCTGAATATCCAAATTTTCGGATTCCGGATTTCTGATATCCGAATTATTCAAACCGGATCTTGATCCCCAAAATTCATAATTTTAAAATTGGATATCCGATACAGTTTTGAAATTTGGATTGAATATTTGATTTTGCTCAACCCTAGATATAAATATGAAACCTTTACTAATGCCAAATAAGCACTTGTTATGAGCTTGAGTAATTCCAAACTCGTACCTTATACTCCTTATATAAACCAAACAAATAAAGAAGGATAATCGTGTAATATGTATTTTATATTGAATGTTATATAAATTTACTTGCCACTAACTTTCCCTATATATTCACAACCACCCTTTTGTACAAGTATATTTGAACCCTCTGTAGTCTATACTCTCTAGTAAGCTTCTTCAATATCCCCCCACGTAAAATCCGGGAAATCTTGTACTATACTTTAAAGGGCATTCCGAAAAATTGGCAAATTGACATAACATAACCCAACACGGTGGATTATGATATTTTCTAGATTTTGAGTGACCGGAGTAATTGACATTTTGATACTTAATAGAGTTACAGTGTTATTTGGTACATTATGTCACTACATTCCTTCACGAGTAAGTGACTAATACAAAACCAAGGTTAATTAACGCTAAAAAAGATTTAAACCTAAAAGTCTAGAACTCAAGCTCAATAAACCAACGGTATAATCACGGGGACATATGCTAATCGTTATTAGCTGGACGGAGTGTTATTATTTCGATGAATTAAACGCCTCTAAATATATTGCTTAAGTCATACTCCCTCCTAATCACTCATTTCTTCCCTTTTCCATTTTGCACAAGAAATAAGGAAGTGATTTTGGATTATACAAAACACTCTACCCATATGTAAATGAATTTAGATCACACAAAACTTTCCAAAAAAGAAAAGAGGAAATAAATCTGACTACCATGAAAAAGGAAAGAGGCAAGAAATAAGCGACTAGGAGAAAGTATAAATACTTCACTTTTCCAGGAAAATATGGAGGCACATCTGCATTTAGTGGTGAAGCCATGGGTTACTTATAATATATAGTACACCAAGGGAAGGTTATAACTCAAAACCTTTGATAACCTGCGTATTGCTAAATTATGCAGAGCCTAGACCCTTTAAGTAAACCAAAACCTTTTATACATTTTGTTTAATTTTAAATACGGGAATCTACAATTCATGATTTATAAAATTATACCCAAAATTTACCTTATATTAAAAATTAATTAGGCATATATATTCTTGCTTAAAACGGGAGTATCTGTCTTAATTAAAATTAGGGGGTGTTTGAGTGGGTACATTAGAATGGAATAGAATGGATTGAGTTCATTTAAGTGTTTGATTGGGTGATTTTGGTATGGAGTTAAATATCTAATGAATTCTAATTCCACTCCAATCCCTTGGAATCTCATACCCACCTTCCTCCCTTGGATTCAAACCCTTACTTATTTAATTGACCGAACAACTTTAAGATGAAATGGAGTTGGAATCTCATACCACTATGGTATCACATCCATTCCTTCATCCTGAACCAAATGACCCCAAGACTGGTCAAATATCATATCACTTGCATATAGATAAAACAAAAACAAAATGCTTAAATATTAGTAAAGGACTTGTCTATTTGATATGTTTTAATTTTAAAAAGGGTATAGAGATATATCAATCGGTTTAAGAGAGGCTAATTAATTAAGTTAACAGAGAGGAGGAAACTCATAGGAAAGTTTAGGAAAAAAAAAAAAAAAAACTAACAAAGTTCATATCCTGTGACTCTATTGCACAATGTTCACCCATACGGAGTATGATCTTAAAATGTTTCTTTTGCTTCAAAAAGACATCCACCACAAACAACTTTATTTACTAAACCATTTTTCTTTTTTCTTTATTTCCTTTTTCTTTCTTATTTTCCCTTCCTACATTTTAAAGTATATATCTTTTTACACAATAACACTATAAATACCCCCCTCATGTTTTGCTCACAAACCACTTCAACAATCATCATCATTTGCCAATACATACCAAATTAATTAATTTATTGAAATAGTTAAAATGAAGCTAAATAAGCCATTTCTAGTAGTTTTTCTTATACAAACCATATACGCGGGCATGTTCCTCTTCTCTAAGGCCGCGTTCAACGTTGGCATGAATAATTTCATCTTCACTTTCTATCGACAAGCTATTGCCACCGTCTTCTTAGCCCCCTTCGCCTTATTTCTTGAGTGGTATGTAGCATGCCATTTTTTAACTATTCCTTTTTCGTTTTACAAAATTGTGACATTCAGTTTAAGAAATCATCTCAACCAGAAGTTTAAGCTAAGCTTCTGGTTGGAGTATCAAGATCGATTTTATACTCTAACAAATAACAAGGACGTCAAAACTCGGGCTCATTTCCGCTTAGAAATTTCTTAATATCATTTTTTTTTTGGGAATAGAGTACGTAATTAGATTTTTGGTGGTGTATTTTATGAATGATGTAGGAAAAGTGCACCCCGGCTTACATTCAAGGCGTTCTGGCAAATATTCATCATGTCTCTGTTTGGGTAAGACTTGTGTACTATATTCTCTATGCTATTATGGTAGAAATAACACATATCTTCACTATTATTACTAAAATTGAAATGTATCTACTTAATATAGTAAGTCCAACTAAACATATAGTCTTCCTTTTTATAGTAGGGGACCTATGTTATTTAGAAATTGATCGTATTTTAAAGATTTTGTACTGCAATTACAGTGTATTTCAGAATTTCAGATGACCAACTAATGACAGACTATTTTCTAACGTGTTTCGGTAATCCATTTAGCAACCGAAATTATAACAGTTTCGTCCTAATTATTTGTTTGCCTTGGATTAAAATACTTTCAAATAATACAAAAGCAAACAAATGATTGAGACAAAGGGAGTGATTCGTTTAAGAGGGCTCAATGAATATTACATGAAATGAGGTGGAGTGTAAACAAAAGTCTTTTTAAGGTTTTGTAAAAACTATAACTGTACATTTATGGTGCAGGATAACATTGAGTTTGGACTTGTATGGAATAGGGCTAACTTATACCTCAGCAAGCATGGGTGCTGCAACAACTAATTGTCTTCCTGTTATCACCTTCTTTCTCGCGGTTATTTTCGGGTACACTCGCCAAAGTTTTGGTCTTTTGTTTTGTATGAGCATCACACAAAGCATGCTACTTTATTTCTATGCTCATTGCCCATTCAATCACACTCCTATTAAAAGTTATTGTTAATGTGATCCGACTATTTATGTATTCTTCCTCTACTTTCTAGTGCTCCCTCCAATAATTACAATATTTTCTATAGTATATATAAATAAAAATTATTAGTAATACTTGTAATGAGAAAAAAAAAAAAAAAAAAAAGTACAATGAAGACTAGACGATGGGGTATGTTCTGTCAAGAAACCAACTCAATTAAAAATTTAAGCTGATGGTTGGAGTCTCAAGGTCGGTTTTATACTCTAACACTCCCATCTCACACGAATGCCCTTTGGCATGGGTGGTTGTCATAGATATCATTTCAACCAAAATCTTAAGATGATGGTTGAAATCCTAAGATGGGTGTTATACTCTAACATCTTACTCAAAACTTTTCCTATTCTTTTATGTACCTGGCATGTATCCAATATGCAACACGTATATGATTTTTAATGTGCATAATCACAACCCATTTGCTCAATAAGGGAGTTCTTTACGCATTGATTCTCCGTAGTTAGCTTAATTAATGTGCGTATGAAAATATGAAACAGATTAGAAGTGTGGAGAATAAAGACAGCATCTGGGATAGCAAAGCTAATAGGAGTAGTGCTGTGTTTGGGAGGTGCAACAATACTAGCACTTTACAATGGCCCGGCCCTTAAATTCTTTAACCATGTTCATCTAATTGGGCACCCAACAGTTACCCACGGCCCACACTCCCAAACCCATTCCAGCCTCACATGGATCAAGGGCGTCTTTATCTTGTTATCGGGCAACACCTTTTGGGCTCTCTGGCTCGTTATGCAGGTATTACTTCTACTTTATCCTATAAGACGGTATCATAGATGAGTTTTCATTTATCGATAGCAGACTTGGTTGAAAATCTCAACTAGTTATACTTGTACATATAGTTTTTCTAGTAACTAACGTTGTAGTATAATCATGGCGGCTATATTTAGCAAGTTGACTATTTTAATTGAAGTATTTTTTTTTTTTTTTTTTGTAGAAGGATATTATAAAGTTGTTAGTAAAATATTTATTATAATATAACAAATCCTAGTGATTTATTGGGAATTTATTCTGTCCATTGTCGATGGCATTTGATGACACCGTCTTTTAGGAAATTGGATCTGACAAATACTCCGTACATTATAGTTGAATATTATATGATTCTGATTATGATTCTGAAAGTATGAATGTACGTGTCGATTTGACAAAAATAATTATATGATTCTGATTCTAAAACTTTGAACGATAATATTGTTAATAACAATTCCATTAATCCGACTACCCGATCCATGGATAGCATATAAGTATACAACTATACAGGTGCTTTTGATATAAAAAAAAAGTTGTTAAGTATCCTTTATCCAATCTTTTGACTTGGACTCACTAGTACTCCGTATTAAATACTATTTTGATTCGACTTACAAAAATATCCGGTGGGGTTAATCTAAGCTGAATTGCTGATGATTAATTGTAAATGATTGGGTTAGAATTTAATTGAGATGATTAATTATTACCATGGTAGAGCTCTACTCAATTTAGGTTTCAAACCCCAATTATAAAAATTAATTAATGCACAAATCGCATGGACATGCACATTGCACATTACACTATAAGTCTATAACCATCCGTTTAGACTAATGATAGCATAGAATAGAATAACCTTAAAACAAGTTACGAAAGAATCTTATATTATTTTACAACCTAATATTTATTAACGTTGGTTTCCCTTAAGACTAAGGTATTCATTTAACATTAAAACTGGTCAAATATCACCTGACTTGAGCACAAATCTATTGCTTTTCCTATACTTTATGTCTTGTCCATTCTATTTGACCTGTCTTAAGCATACGATGGGGTTAGAATTTATGATTATGAAAAGACATAACCTAACCACCACAATGATGAAAAGTGTTTTAGTCGAAATTTATACATGATTGATGTTATAATGTATGACATAATGTCAGTGATTAACGTGTAATTAGCGCTTTAATTTCTTGTCATATGTGTGAGTGTGTTGATATTAAAATTGAAACAGGCTTTAATTATGAAAAGCTACCCATCAAGGCTTTTGTTCACAGCACTAAGCTGCTTCTTGAGTTCAATTCAATCATTTGTCTTAGCCGTTGCTGTGGAACGTCGTCCTTCTGAATGGATGCTTGGATGGAACATCCGTCTTTTAGCTGTTGCTTATTGTGTAATTTCTCCTCTCTTGTCTATTCTATTTCTAGTTAATTTCAATTTCTTAGATTCTAAGGAGTGACGAAATCTTAAAATAAAACAAAAAAAAAGGCTAGCCTTTAATCCCTCAATTTCATCGGTAAGAACTAAGGACCCATGAACATGTAAAAGATGTTCTAACTTAACCAAAGCCTTAGATTTGAGCCCTGGGAATGCACCAACGTTAAAATCCAGAAAGAATAGTTTTATCACTCTAGTGATCTTGCCCGGCTCGACTCCAGACAAAACCGGAGGATGGCCTACACCAAAACAAAAAGTAAAAGGAGGGTTAATTGATCATTTCCTAGCTAAAATATACGAGTACATTAATAAACTTAAATGGTTAGTGCAGTCAGGACCTACTAAGTATAACTTGGGTCCTCCACGGATCATGATCCTAAAAATCCAGTAAAATCCTATTTATGTTGTCAAGATCATCTTATCAAAAATGTAATGTCCTAATGCTTTAAGTCTAATAATGAAACAGGGGATAGTAGTAACAGGAGTAGCATATTGTTTACAAGCATATGTGATTGAGAAAAGGGGACCAGTTTTCCTAGCTCTATGGACACCTATGGGCCTTGTTATCACTATGTTCTGTTCTGTGCTTCTTTTGGGAGAAATTATCACCTTGGGCAGGTAACTTTTTAACTTGTCACTCTTTAGTAATTAGTACATTCTTTCTATTGTAGTTGGGTAGCGATTTTAGAAAAAATTATTCATTGATTTCCATGGAAAATATAACGCCTATTTTTATAGGAAAATATAAATATACTCTATTTTTTACCTTAAAATCAGATGAAAATACACCATAAATTTCCGTTTGCTTTGTCTTAGGACCTCGAAAAAAGGCCCCTAGCTTCACCGCCGGTAGTTTTACATGCATTCTTTCAGTGACTAGGGTAAAAAATAAATGATATCAATTATCTTATCTTTCTAGGCCTTTACCATTGCTTACAATATTACCCTTTATCATCACATCGTACTCCTCTGTATTATTATTTTCTTCCCACTTCTCAAATTATGTGAGGGGAAATTTGAGAAGTGGGTAAAAAACAGGAATTCAAAAGTTGTATTTAACAAGATTTTTAGAGTTATTACGTTATTTTATTCCAGTCCATTTAACATTTTACAAACATTTTAGGCTTTTACCATTGGTTACAATGTTATTATCCATTAAAAATGTTTGCTAAAAATTTAATCAAGAGTTAACTCCACTAGAAGTGATGTTTTGGCCTCATTTCAATCTTGATGATGCTAATTTGAGCATTGTTTCTTTTGTCTTGTTTCAACTTTAATGTAGAGTACTAGGTGGAATTTTGCTTGTCGGAGGACTCTACTGCGTTTTGTGGGCAAAAGGTCAGGAGCAAAGGATTCTCCCAACAACCTGTTCTTTGATGGAACCTGATAAAGAATCATTAGAACTTAAGAACATTGATGTCATTAAAATGAATTCTCCGGTCTCCGTCGTTTATATACCTAACTGAACAATTTAATTTGTTACGAAAATTATATTTCAAGTACTAATGATAATATTAGGATAAATCTCGCTCAAAACTTCATTTTGTAATGTAATTGAGGATTTCATAACCCTAGTCTGATTCGACCTATATGACGCAACAACCATGATTAGCATCGACAAGTGACGCGACGCGACGGAGGTGGGCTACTCTGCAGCTGAGGTTGTTTCTCCAATGGTGCAACTGATGTTCGTCACTAATTGGTGTATAGGATTAATTAGAGATTATGTGCATGTAATTTAACAAATTGTACTAGGCTCTTTGTTACATAAGTTGTCATATCTTTGAAAATTTAACGAATCCAAGCATTTTGCCTATAACTACTTCAAATATCCTCTAAAATTGGAGTCGAAGTATTCAACAATGATTTACCAAGGAAAAACTCCGTATCTTATACTTTCAACACAATTTTTGTTTTTTACAACGGATGTGTAAATCCATTCAAGTCAACACTTTTTAGGGAGTGATGGACTGATGGTGCATACCACCCCTTCATTGTAGACTTAAGCCCTGTTTTTTCTACCTTGATTTCAAGTCATTTCAGTTCAGCTCACATCTTTACAAATTAACTCTTAATTCAGTTCAGTTCAGTTCAATTCTTTACATTCAATTAAGAAGAAGGTCTTACAATGGTTATAAGCAAGAATTAAATAGTGCCAAAAATCCCAAAATTCATTTCAATTGTACAAATACATAACAAGAACAAAACCAACAAAGTTCACAAGTTCAACTATAGACAACGTAAAACAATGAAACTTGAAGGAAATCAAAAGAATAATTGGTGAAAACACATACTCATATATGTCCTTACCCAACAATAATAACCCTCGCCAATTCAAATAAAAATTCATCAAAATAACACACCATAAATTAATTATTTCTTTCTTTTTTAAGAAATAAATAACCTATCAACCCACAATATTAAACACATTAATCAACCTTCACCCTATTTTGTTTTCCTTAACAATAAAACAAACCACCATTTCCATATCAACCTTCATTGAGAAACCAATTAAAAATAATCAAGGTTTCTTCTCCTCGACCTTAGCCGGGACTTCAGCCGGTTTAGTCTCTTCTTTCTTTGGCTCTGAGGGTTCGGCTTTAGCGGTCTCAACGACTGGTGTTGAGGTCTCAGCTGGCTTTGCGGCTTCTACAACTTCAGGCTTCTTTTCCTCCTCCTATCAACAATAATTGAGTTTTATCAGACGACATCGTCCAAAATAATATTTTATTTAATTTTGTAAATTTTGTAAGATTCAACGGTAATCATCAAATAGTTGTGGTTGTCGTGTTATGAACGTCTCCAACATTAAGATTTAAGATGCTCATGTCTGCAATGTGGAAGTATGTAGTAATTTAAGACATCAATATCAACCACGACATGGACAACAAGGTTATAGTCCAAAGATGATTTATACTCAATCAACGTAAATTGTTTTATTCACCCGTCACTAAAATATAAAACCATATAAAAATTGAAATTGTTAATAAAAGTTGAATAAAAAAAATAGAAAAGACATGGAAAAGGTAAATCGCTACCAAAATACTCGAAATTTAATTGCTTCAAGTTTCAAATTTTTCCACTTTGTATCTATAAACATATATATTGATTGACCTAAAACATTTGATCCAAAACTCAACCTATAGTATCGATCCAACATATGTATCAAGTTTAAAAACGCAAAACGTACTAGGAAGAATGAACAAATATACTAGCAATTAGGTGTAATAACTTGCAAATGGTGCGCATCAAAATCCGGCAAAACTGGAAACGTACCGGACCGTGACACAAGACATGGCATAGACAAAAGAGATAGAGCACACAAGATAGATGAGGAGGATGACAAAGTTAGACGAAGGTTACTTGAACTTGAGTGTATGAGCTAAGAGTGACCACATAACACAACACATAGTAGGACGAACATGGGCCGAGTAATTGGGCCACCATTACAGATTAATTTTGATTAGTGACACGTATGTAGTCATTGTTTCGTCATATTCCATGGATTTTGGAAAGATTCCTTGTTATGTTTAAAATGTGCATTCTTTATTTCTCCGGATATTATCAGGCATTCCTGTACTCAACGTCATAACTTATATGGAGTAATTATAATATCGAAAATACTTGGGTTGGGTTCTTTGGAAGGACGTCTTCCTTACACTCAAATGAGAAAAACCAAAATAGAAATGAGGAGAATAATGTTCCTCTTTTGGGTGTAAGGAGGACGTCCTCCGAAGCACACAACTATTTCTCTTATAATATGGCTGAAATTGTCAACTAAAAATAGTTCTCCTATAGAGCTTCTAATAAATGGCTAAATATCTATTATACCGTAATCCACCCTTCACACATAAATTTTGTGATCGAGAATAAGATAGGATGAATAATTTGAACTTAAAATTTGGAGTTCAAGAGTTATAGACTCTAATAACATGCGAGGAAACCATTTTAATCAAATCGTTAATAAGGTATTTGATTAGTTAACATCGTAAACGGCTTCTATTTTATGAGTAAGTATTAAGCCGTTAAAGTCAATAAACGGTAGAGCAGAGAATATATCAATTCTTGTAAATAACATATGGAGTAATTTTTGCACGAGATCGTCTCATGCATTCTTATGAAATCATCACATGTATACATTTCTAGTAAGGAGTTGATAATTGTTTGATTTTATTTACCCTAGGATGGCTTTTTAATTACAAAGCTAGCTAAAAAACAAAAAAATCAGAAAAAGATAAGATTGATATAATTCGTATTGCATTAAACGGTAATTCTCCTAATCAATGGCACTAGCTATCATTAAATTTTGTTAATGAATAATGACCACATCATAAAGCGACTGCTTTACAGGATCGATAAACGCGTCAAAAGTATAACCCTAATAATCATCAATTAATTATTCAAGTTTAGAATAAGTTGTGATAAACTCGTAACGCACAAGGATAAACTACTAATAGAAAAAGACAATTTTATAAAAAGAAAACTTAGTTGTTAGTACTAAATAAAAAAACATTTTATAAAAATAGATCGTCTCACGGTATGAGACCGTTTTATTTTAGAATTTGTGAAAGAAAATACTCCATAGCTGTTTACTGGTACGATGTTTCTAACGTCTACATGCTTGTTTTATTTTCTTTGGTCAAAAAGACCTTACTCAATGACACAAAAACTGAATAAATACAAACAAGCTATATACTACGGAGTACATACCATTGTCAAATTTCAGCTATCTTGTACAACTTTAATAATAACATATACAGTGGGCACCAAAAAAACATACGGAGTATATAGTTAATCGGAAATGCCAAGTTAATTGTAATACCTCCCGTATAGTGTATACTTACTTATTTGTAATATATATGGCTATATTCACAGAGACAAAATAAAAGCATCCAGTAATCTTACTATATATGAGGAAGAGGATTCGAACCTAGAACATACCGTGTATATGCTAATACTGTGTAGCCTTACGTACAACTCATGCTACCTGAACGTAAACATCTACCAATACGTGTATGGAATGGACTAATAGCACATCAAGCATAATCATGGCACAAAACCTCAACAAAATTCAAACAAACATATCAGACCTATATACCAACCTATGTGCATAAAAAGCAAATTAAAAATTACTAGATATTACTAATAATATTAATAGTAATTAATAACAAAATTGACCTCCAACATTTGAGCGAGAGATCTCGGCGTGGAGGGATCATGGACATCAACCTCAGTAGTAATTACCTTGGTTTCCAATACTATTTCTCTATCCGTCGTCTCCGGCGCCTTCTCCACTGATACTGGAGCTTCTCCCTCTGCTGTCGCCGGTTTGTTTGCACAATTTCCCATTACTTAGTTACGAGTAGTATAATATATGCTACACAATATAGTATGTATATATAAACTCCTTTTTTCCCCCTAAGAAATTAAAGAGGATTTTAGAAGAATAAAAGGAGTTTGTTTGGTTGTTCCTACAATTATTCTGCGGCGCAAACAATGGTTGTATAAATATATATAGCCAAATTAGACAGCTACTCCAACTTTTTACCTTTTTTTTTTATTAGGTTTTAAATTGTGTTGTTTAACTTGTAGTTAGAGGATTTTTGGACAGTTATTATCTGTATAATTGGACAGGGTGTATTCGACAATTCGACAAGGACATTAGGCTGTTCATTTTGTCTCTAGATTTTCTATGGTATTTCCTTGTTTTGTATATTTGACCAAATTTACCCTCCTATATTTGGGGTTAAATGCGGTTACTTCGGCTAAATAGAGGGAGTATGATTTTTATCTTACTCCCTCCGTCCCGCTCATTTGTTGTCCTTTGGTTTTGACACAAAGATCAAGGAAAGAGGATGGAGCCAATTATCACATGACAAGTGGACTAAATTGAAGGTGAAAGATCAAATTACTCATCAAATGCAATCCTAAAATAGAAAGGACAACAAATGACTGAGATACCCAAAAAAGGAAAAGGACAACAAATGACCGGGACGGAGGGAGTACATTTTAAGCAATTTTTTACTAATATTTTCTTTTCATTGTAGAGTTAATGAGTTGGTTTAATTACATGCAGAGTATAAGATTGTCTTACAAGAAAAGTAAATTTTTGGCAATAGGTACACTGTATGTACGTAATAGATTGTAAATAATTACAAATAATGTATCTAAGAACAAATTCATGTCATATCAAATAAAAATTTGGTAACTTTTGATTGATTAATTTGTTGTTTATAAATTTTTAGGCAATAGGATAAGATTATCTTATACCATCTAATAATCATATTAATATGGTTTTAACTTTCAACTCAATATGAAATTAATACATTTACTCCTTAATTGTTTGTAAATGTATTAATAAATTCATCAGTTTAAATCCTTTATTATCACAGGAGAGGATTAAGGGTATGCTCCGATATTTGGCTTGTTAAAAATCTCGTTCTTTTTAGTTAATCTAGGAAAGGGTCAATAATAATTTTCGTATGAAAGAAAATAAGCTACATGGACTTGACCCAAATGATGGTCATATCATGTAGTCATGTACTATGACATTTAAAGACCAAATGAAGAATCCAAAGAACATGTAATGATATTAATTAGTTGGCAATTATGTAAATGTTTTTTTTTATATTTAGTCTCCCTTAAAACAGAGGTATTGTCTTAACATTAAAAGAGACAAATATCATCTCACTTGGTCATTCAAGACGAATTTCTTGTTTATCTCCATACATCCTGCTTTTGTCATATTCATATTATCTTACCCGTATTAAATTTAAGACAAATACACCTATTTTAAACCAGAATTCGTCTCCTTTTTGTTTTTCGGTTGGCCACCATCCATTGTATTGGAAGAAGTTGGTAGAGCTTAGATGGGTGCTTCTCCATATAGTTTAATCGTGTGGGCAAGTAGTTTGAATTATACCAAATGATAAGTACGTCTCCTTGTATTTTTAATCTCTAAATTCCAGCTTATCAACAACCTAATCAAATCCTTATTATTTATAAAACGTCTTTTTCTTTCATAATCAAATGCGTAATTGCGTGTGATTTCTGATATGGTAGAGTCGTATATGGAGTTCCAAATTAATCTCAGCATTGGATCTGTACTTATTCTGTCATATATACCTGATTTTCAGACAATGTTATGTTAAACAAGGTCGTTCACTGGCTCACTGCCAAACGGCATCTTAAGATAACTAAAAATAAAAGGTTCATTAAGGATTCCTTTGTTTCCTTTTCGCAAAATGTTTGGCCAAACTTTAAAAGTGTTTTTCTAAGTGAAAAAGTAGAAGTTTGGTCAAACATTATACATTAGAGAGTTCTAAACCTACTGTCAAAAACTGAATATTCACCCTTAAAGGTAGAAGTAGGTATTTGCTACTTCTACTCCTACTTTTCACATAAAGAGCCAAAAAAACAAAAAAAAACTGGATGAAAGTAGTTAGGCCAAACATATAAATTTTATAAGAAACCACTTTTACAAAAGTATGACCAAACAACAAATTTTTTTCCAAAAATTAACGTATGAATAAACCCCTTTTAAAACGTAAAAACTATTTCATACAAGCAAGGCCAAACAGTACCGTTTATCTAATTGTATTGTAAAACTTTTCTTTATTTACTTAGATAGTCACTAGTTTAGACCCCATGCATTATCTGCATGATACTTAAAGTTTAATATTTTTATAAAATTACTTATTTAATATTGGTACCTTATAATTGTTTACATTTCTCGTCATTGTATTTTGCTTTGATAAATAATAGTTAGAACTGAAAATTAGTTAAAAAAAATTGAGTAATGAGTTGAAATATATTTTAATGAAAATATTTTTATAGCATAAAGCTAATGAGTTTCAAATTTATATTTTTTTTTCAATTTTTTTTTTCGTCACGAAAGTAATAACAACGATTTCTAGTTTTGGTTTTATACAAAATATGGGTTAATTCATCATCTAATAATAGGATCAATAAAATATTTAGCAATTTATAATTTTATATCAATTTTATTTTATTTTAATTAAAATATTATAGTTTAGAGTTTAGTGGAAATAATATAGTTTGATGAAAAGATTAATTTTAATGAAAATAGAATAGATGAATTAAATTATAATTTTTAGTTTCCTTAGCTTATTTAGTGAATGAACATAATTATCATTAAAAAAAGTTGACCGAATAAATTTTCGGGTAAAAGTTTTTGTATGAATAAAAAAACTGAGAGCTAGAGAGAGAAAGACAAAGAGAAAAACCTAGGAAAATAAAAAAATTCTCCATAAAATTCAACGCCGTCTCTGAAATAATGACAATTACTCAATCTCATAATAAATTTTCTTCTTTATCTTCGTTTGCTAAAAATCCTAAAAATAGTAATAAGGCGGCTTCGTCAGGCTTGAAGTCGGTTGTTGTTACTGTTGCTCATAAACCTTCGACGGTTGTTATTGGAGGTCCTGGAGGAGATGGCACCTCGAAGACTAAAGCGGTGAATGAGCTTGTTGGTGTTGAACCGTATGATTTGGAGTCTTTAATTTAGTACCAGAACAGCATGAGGGATGGACGACGGTTGGTCGTGGTAAGTCTGTCCTTGAGCCTATTATTGAGGAACATAGTGATTTAATTCAATTTACAGAGGAGGATGTGAAGGATGAGATTAATTACTGGAAAAACTATGTTTATTGTTTTGTCCTGGGTGCAAATCCTTCATTGAAGGTGCTTAATGGGTTTATTAGAAGGATTTGGATAAGCAGTGATGTTAACGAAGTCTCCTTTTTGCCCAATGGGATATTTGTGATAAGGTTTAAATCTGAGAGAACTAAGAATATTATTCTTCAGCATGCAGGGGCATTATTTGTTTGATAACAAGCCTCTGATTGTTAAACCATGGAGCGAGGATGTGGAATTAGTCAAGTCTGATGTTAAAGAAGTTCCTGTTTGGGTTAAACTGCACAATCTGCCATTGAAATTCTGGGATAAGTGTATCCCTAGAATTGCAGGCCTGGTTGGAAAAATATGTGAGGTGTGATACTGCAACTGTTGATAAGACTAGGCTAGGGTTTGCTAGAGTAATGGTAGATGTGCCTTTTGGACTGAAAATTCCCGACTCTGAAATTTTTGGATGAAGAAGGACAAGTTATTACTATTAAGGTGAAGTTTGAGTGGAAACCAATCATGTGTAACCAATGTGAGGGGATTGGCCATGAAACCTCTACCTATAGGAAGCCTAAGCCAAAAGCCAAACCAAGTGCTGGGAAAATGCAGTGGAGACCTAAAGCTGTTCCAGTGAAGCAACTTGTCATTGCAGTTGAGACTCCTGAACCCATAGTTGAGGAGAGTCCTGCTAGTATTGATGGGAACACTATTCCTGTGGAGAAGCAACACAAATTGCAGGTTTTATGGACTAGAAATGGGAAGTATACTATGATCACTACTCCAGTGAGACCTACAGTCAGATTGAGTAGGCAAGAGCCGATTGATGTAGGGAGTAATGTCAGTAAATTTGGTCAATATACCTTTCTAGATGCATTAAAGAATGCCACTCCAAAGGTGAGAATTGGGACTAAGGGTAGTGTGTTAGCTCCTTCTGGGGGTAATGCATATTGGCTTTTGGAATATTTGGGGATTGAAAAATCCAGCTAAACAAAATACTATTAAATGGTTTTTACATCATTATCAGGTTGGATTATTTGGTCTCCTAGAGACAAAGGTGAAACCAATGTCTCTAAATTCTGTGAGAAATAATCTTTGTGCTAACTGGTGTATATTAACAAATACTAGGTGGCATAAGGATGGTAGAATCTGGGTGATTTGGTATCCCTCAAAGTTTCAGGTTAATTTTCTAGAGTATAGTTCCCAGTTTATACATCTTCAGACAAAGGATCTGGGAACTAAGGAGGAATTTTTCATTACAATGGTGTATGCTTTTAATGATATTGCAGATAGAAGGTTTCTTTGGGACATATTTTGCTCTTTTAATAATAGTATTGACGAACCTTGGGTTGTATGTGGGGATTTTAATACTGTTCTCAGTCCCTCTGAGAGATTAGGTGGAGTAACTAGTGAGGAGGAAATTTATGATTTTAAATACTGTGTTGATGAGTGTGAACTTGTTGATAGTTCTGATATTGGATCCTTCTATACATGGAATAATAAACAAGATCCTTTCACTAAAGTTTATAGTAGACTGGATAGAGCTTTGGTTAATCAGGAGTGGCTAAGGATCACTCTGATATGTATGCCCATTTTTATACTGAAGGCATGTTTGATCACACATCCTGTGTTATTCAAACAAAGACTTCTATTGGCGTGAAGAGGAGAAGATTTAAGTATTTTAATATGTAGAGCCAATCAGTAAATTTTAAGGAGTGTGAGAGGGTTAATTGGAATCATTTTTTGTATGGCACTAAACAGTTTATCTTGACCAAGAAACTTCAAGGACTTAAACAACCTTTGAAGCAGCTTAACAGAGATCATTTTGATAATATTGAGAATAATACAACTAGGGCTTGGAAATATTTAGAATATATGCAAGAGAAAGTGAGACAAGATCCTATGAATGAATCCTTGATTCAACAAGAGATTGAAGCAGCTAGAAGCTATAAGGAGTTAAATGATGCATGTTATAGCTTCCTGCAGCAAAAATTTAAAGTTACTTGGGTGGAAAAATATGATAATAACACCAGGTATTTCCACAGTGTGATTAAAAGTAGGCAGTCCAAAACCAAAGTTCTTAAAATTGAGGACATGAAAGATGTGCTTTGTGAGGATGCTGGAAAGATTCAAGGAGCTTTTCTAGAGTTTTATCAACAACTGTTAGGGTCTGAAGAGGCTACTTTTCCTGTGTGTGATTAAATTGTTACGATACTATGGGTAAGGTGTGCTCTCCTGACCATTGTGCTTTGTTACTGGCTCCCATTACCAATGAAGAAATAAAGAAAGTTATATTCTCCATTCCTATTCATAAAGCTGCTGGACCTGATGGGTATTCCAGTGCTTTTTTCAGAGATGCTTGGGATATTGTGGATAGTACTATGTGTGATACTATTCAGAATTTTTTACAAACTGGTAAAATGTTGAAACAGCTTAATCATACTATCATTTCCTTGATTCCAAAGTGTGAAATACCTCAGAATGTCACTCAGTTCAGGCCCATTTCTTGCTGTAATGTAATCTTTAAGTGCATTTCCAAAATTTTATGCAACATATTGGTTAATGTACTGCCTGAGATTATCAGTCTCAATCAAGGAGGGTTTATTAAAGGGAGAACTATTGTTGAGAATATTTTAATTTGCCAGGATGTGATCAGAATGTATAACAGGAAGGCTATCTCACCCAGATTTATGCTCAAGTGGATCTCAAAAAAGGATATGACTCAGTTAGTTGGGTGTTCCTGGAACAGATGTTGCAAGCATTGAAGTTTCCTCAACAGTTTATCTTACTTATCAAAGAATGTGTGAGCAGTGCTTCTTTCTCTCTAGTATTGAATGGAGAGATGTTTAGTTTTTTTAAAGGAAAGAAAGGATTGAGGTAAGGGGATCCTCTATCTCCTCTTTTATTCACAATTGCAATGGAGTACTTGAGTAGAGTGTTGAGCTACACTACTTCCACCATGACCTTTAAGTTTCATCCTCTGTGTTCTCAAATGAAACTTTCTCACCTTATGTTTGCTGATGACCTTCTTTTATTCAATAAAGGTGATGTTCAGTCAATAATGATACTCCTGAGATCCTTTGCTAATTTTTCAAGAGCTTCTTGTCTTCACATGACTAGTCCTACTTTAAAGGAGTTGCATGAAGTATTGAGCAATATATTTTATAAGTATCGGGTTTCTCTGAAGGGCAGTTACCTTTTCAATATCTGGGGGTGCCCATAACTACAGGAAAATTGAAGAAACATGACTGTCAAGTGTTGGTATAAAAACTAGTAGCCGGGATAAGAGGATTTGGATCTAGGCACCTTTCATATGTTGTAAGATTGGTGCTAGTGAATGCAGTTTTGACATCTTTATATACTTACCGGTCAGATATTTTTATTATTCCTAAGGGTGTGTTGCATCAAGTGGACTCTATTTACAGAAATTACTTATGGGATGGTAAAGTAGACTATATTAGAGTGCCCCTTATAAGTTGGGTCAAGATCTGTTCTCCCAAGAAGGAAGGGGGGCTAGGAATCAAGGATAGTAGTGCGTGGAAAATAGCTGCAATTGGAAAGCTGGTTTATTGGATTTAATCTAAGCCTAATAGTTTATGGGTCCAGTGAGTCAACCATATTTATATGAAAGGTGAAGAGTGGACTAACTATACACCAATGACTGATGAGAGTTGGGGTTGGATGTTTGTTTTTGTTGTTGTTAGGAACAAATTACCAAGGTTTTATGTTGATGATAAGTGGCTAGGGGACACCACTTCTTATACAGTACACAGTGGTTATGAAATGCTCAGGCAGAAATTTCAGAAGGTGCCCTGGTATAAACAAGTCTGGAACTCTTGGTGCATCCCTAAGCATCAATTTGTAGGCTGGCTTATAGAAAGGGAAGCTTTGCAGATGAAGGACAAGCTGTATAAAATTGGATGTTGTTAAGATGATATTTGCTTATTGTGTGGACAGGGAAAGGAGACTCATCCCCATGTTTTCCTGAACTGTTAATATAGTATGCAAGTGCTGCAGAGATTGGCTCAATTGTGCAGGGTTCAGATCCCTGCAAATACTAATGCACTGCATTGGATTCAGGTGAGTCAGATGTCCAAAGTGCAGAAGGGTGTGTTGGGTTGCATCTTTATGGCTGGTTATTATTCCATTTGGATGTAGAGAAATAGAGTAAGGGTGAAGTCTAGTTTGATGAAAACTGAAATTGTGATAAGTACCATCCAGACACAAAACAAAATGAGAATTATGGCTAGAATGAATGAAGGAATGTGGACAAAGAGATCGTCTTTGGGTATATGGCTTAGATATTTTGAAATAGACTTATGCTTACTAGGCGCATATATGTATTGGTTATCAAAATGTAGCTTGTAATAACTTTGTTTGTGCTTAATGAAATTCTAACCTTTCACAAAAAAAAAAAAAAAAACATAATTATCATTAGTTTCCTTTTTTTGAGAATATGCTTTTTGGCGAGAAAATGATAGAGATCACCTATTCTTTTGGTAGATAGGGGATGTAATGAATATTATAATTAAGGGTAATTAAAGAATGTTAGTGATATGGATCACAAAGCATTTAAGTGTATTTGGGTATTCAAGCCGAAATGGGTATGAGTTCGGAATCGATATAATGTGAGTTAGAGATTGCGGAGTGCACGCTCATATAATCGAATATCTAGTTCATGGTTAAGTGGATATGTTTATAATAATTGATATTTGTCATGTATTAAATATACTAGGTTGAAAGTTCGTGCGTTACAACGGGGTAATTAACTTAGTTATAATTGTAATGAAAAAAAAGGTTGTAAGACTTTAATGTGTAGACCCTATGTCTAATCATTTGTTTATATATATGATTAAAATGTTTTTTTCATAGAAAATAAAAGATAATAAATACATGGGATTAATATGGTAGAAAACACTTTATGGATACTTAACATTGAATTAGTTTAGTGATAATTTGAAATCATGTCATCATATAAATTACATATATACGGAGTAATATTTTATTTGTACGTGTTAGATAGTCAAATATTTGTGAATATTATGTTTATATTTCCTCCTGATTACACTTCTAGAATATCGCTAGCATAGTTGTGCATATACCTCATATATTTGAGGATTAATAACAGCCGTCAGATCTAAGAGATCCTATGGCCAGCAATCACGCTTATCTCATTAAGGGCACATCCGTCTTTCCATTTTTTTTAATATATATGTGCTCATCACAGCTTTATTTCGTCATCATCTCTTTACTGCGTTTCTCTCTCTAACATATCTTTTCAGCCAAATCCTCTGAATTTCCCCCAATTTTTTCGCCTATTTCATCTTTACACCATTATCTTTCTTCTTATTGTTTGTGCTATCATCTACTACGACTATCATCCTCGAAGTCTGTCTTCTTCTTTTTATCATTTAGTTTCTCTCTATAACTTCATCACATAACCGCTATCTTTATTTAGGGTTTGTTTTACTGTGATTTTCTCTCTATTCTCCACGATTGTTGTTCTCATGATTTTCCGTCTACTCATATTCTATGATTGTCTATCGATGAATATTTTTTACTCTTTAAAATCACAATATCAGGTATGTTTCGAGTATTTTTTTCGTTTTTTGTTTATATTTCTGATTTTATTTTGAATTCTATTATATGTAATTACTTTTGTTTAATCGTAA
>VHZZ01003334.1:66560-85979 GCA_009801015.1 Silene noctiflora
TCCAGAACCTGACTTAGAACGACACCAACTTACTCGACAGAGTAAGGTCTACTCGGTCGAGTCACCAAAGGTAGGGAAAACCGTAGTATTACAGTGTAAATAAAGTAGAAAATAAAATCAATAACATTACGATTTTGAATTCTTTTCTTATATAAGTTCGGTCCATGGTCCGTCCGCGGTCCATTCGGTTTGGTCTAGTACGGGACTGAAGACCAAAGTAGAGTAAATAAGTGGACCGTAGACCGGACCAAATAAAATTCGGTCCAGTCTGGTTTGGATTGATCTGGTCTTTGGTTCGGACCACCGAGTGAGAACAACCCTTGAAAGGGTGATGGTGGGTTAATAATAAGGGCAAAACTGTCAATTTTTGCCTTTTTTTTTAGATTTGGTATAGAGTTTGTGAAAAAATAGGATTTTTGATATAAATTTTGAAAAAAATAAAATTATTTTAGATAATTAGATATAAGATTTGAAAAAGATTGTTATTATAAACATAAGTTAACAATTTAGGTTTAATATAACCCAATCTTACTCGATACTGCTAATTGCCAAAATCCAAAAACGATCCGACTCCCTGATTGACAATACGGAGTCTCTCAAATGTCTAAGCTAGAAATAATTGAGAGTCTTAAAAACAATACCATAAATGATGATATGAATATGAAAAAAAAAAAATGATGATATGAATATGAGTTTGGCATCTGATCCATTTTGGTTTCTTTCCTTATTACGTCAGCAGTATTGAAAAACTTGGCCTTATAAGGTACCAAAAGGTATATTCTCTTAATTTTGAGGGAAAACAAAAACTAAAGTGAACCTTAACTTGTACAATTTCCCACGTGTACCAATATTTCATCCATCACAACTATATTATTAGTTAGGGTAAGATTATCCGTCAGACTCTCCAAAGTCTTAAGACTCTGGCACATCAGTTTTCCACTAACTTTTATTATTCAGACTTAAATCAGACTCACCTCACACTTTATACATTATTCGTCAGACTCACCTCAAACTATACTATTCTACTTTCCACTTCACTTACTTTTTTTTTTTCAAAAAAAATGTCACATGGTATCCATTAATTGGATATTTTCCACTCTTGGTGGGGTCAAGACTTACCTAAAGTCTTAAGTTGAGTCTTAAGACTCAACTTAAGACTTTGTCAAGACTTTTGTAGATTATTGGTAGTCTTGAATAAGTCTTGTCTTAAGACTTACCAAAATCTTGTCTCAGGACTACCAATAATCTTACCCTTAGTCTTGCTTAAAGCAAAGAAATTCAGCTTAATATTTAAACGAGTCAAATATCTTCTTGCACATATGAAATAAATTTTTTGTGTTTTCTTATGTAATTTATTTTGTCTTATTAATCCAACATGACATTATTGGCTGGACTTAAATGTGAATTCGCTCCCCACTATCCTCAAGGTAATTAATTACTCCCTCTTCTCTTTCTTATTCTTTACAACTTCTACATTATCTACAATATCAAATATACAAAAACATAATAATATCACAAATAAAATACGAACACCAAAAAATTACAAAATCAAATTCATCAATTATAAACATAATATTTTTAGGATTAATTATCAATTATAAACAGCAATTATAAATTATAAACATCAATTATAATTTTTTTTATCTACTGCTTAAAAAAATAAACAATCTAAAAAAAATAAAGAATCACTAAAAAATACGAAGTATCATAATAGAAAAAAAAAGTCAGTATTGAAAACAAAATTGATATCATTATAACCAGAATCATATACATCAACAAATCCGATTTTAAAAACTAAAATTTAAACTTCAACAATTTAAATTTAGATAAAAAAAATGCCAGTATAAAACAAAATCAAAGCCATAACCAGATTCAAATACATCAAGAAAATCGGGTTAAAAAAAATAAAGCTTGAACTTAATTATTTAAATAAACATTTATAGATGCATGCAACAAATTTGAAAAGCTAAAAAAAAATTCCAGAAATGAAATGAAACAATTGTGTGGTGATTAGAAATGGAGTTTCAATTTAATATTATACCTTGAGTCAATCGATAAAAAAGTCGTAACAAGTGAAAATTAGAGAGATCTACAACAAACATAGATTGAAATAGATAGAAATGTGGGTATTTAATAATTAATGTGTTTTATATGCCTTTTTAAAGGATGAAAATATTAGATAGAAACAAATTGGTTGGGTATAGGGAAGCTTTTTCATAAACATGTACTTGGTGAATTTTCTAAAATGATAAAGTGAAGTGATGTATTATTGATACATAAGTAATGGCAGTAAGTGTATTATAGGAGTATGTTACTGAACTAAGGTTTAGTAATCGATGATGGGTATCGATCGATGGGTTGCGCTTGGTATACTTTTGGCTGCATTAATATTGTCAACGAAAAATGGGGTGAGCCAGGTTAGAAGGATTAGGAATTTAGGATTAGTGAGGGTAGATTGGGGGTTTGTAAAAGCTATTTCATATAATGGTATGAACTTTGAGGTTAGTAGTTTGGGCTGATTTGGATAGATTGAGGTCAATTTAGTTATATTTTCTTATCAACATATGTTTTTAAATGTCGAGATGATATTGTTCTATTTTCACTCCGTCAATATAAGGTGTGGAAGATCTTTATTTATTTTTTATATCGATTTAACTGTAGTATTAAAATCATGATATTTTTTTTAAGTCATTTTTTTAATACGTTTWTCAATTTTATACCTACAACCAATCATTAACAGCAGTGTTATGAGACGTTTCGGTTTCTATCTATTGAAGTTATAAATTTATTTTATACAAATCTTCATATTTTACTTGCATTTTTAAAAGCAACCCGTGCAATTATTGCACGGGAATAAAACTAGTGATGATTTATTTCTAATGTTTTGCTTATTAAAATTAGTTACAGGACAACTATTTTAGAATAAATTTACGGGAAATAGTATTTTAATATGTAACTTAATGAGTGATGATTGATTTTATTTGAATTTGACATATATTTTTAACTAATTGTGTAGGAAATATAAGATAAATTTGAAATTAAATTTCGAGACAAGTTCATATGTCCTACGATTCATATGTCTTACTTTTTATATTTATAGGATATGTGTTAGTTTCATTATTATTTTTTCGGTTAGTTTTACTACTCCTAATTTGCTTTTCTAGTCGTCTATCTAATTCATTTAAATTTAATTAGTGGCGAATCTTGAAATGAAAGATAATGAAGGCCGATGTTTTAACTATCGACTTCTTATCTTGGGTAGATACTTAAGACTCAATCATTAAACCAATCAGTCAAATAATAATTTTACATTATTGAAATATGAAAACCACTAAGGGTCGGATCCCAACCAGGCATAACCAAGATTGCACTAAATTTAAAAATCTTATAAATAAAAAAAATTGTTTTTTCGAATGTAGAAGACCATTACCATGTGTTTCTATAAATCGTAATAGTTACTAAACATTAAATTGTACCCAGATAATATTTATCTATTACTTTTGACACAAATATTATTAAAATAAGATGAGTAAATTTGGACCACACAAATCACATAACCCACATGCACATGAAACCCACAAAAAAATTTATCAAAAATGAAAAGGGTGATGCTACGAGTTTTACTATTTTATGAACGTAAATGACCATAATACCCCTTTTATTTTAATGATTTCGTTTTAATACCCTTCATTCCGTCTCTCTCTTCTTCTTCATTTACTCTTTTCTCACTCTAACTACCACCATCCAACCACCACCCTCACTGCCACCTCTAAAGTCAAGTCCTAGAATAAATAAATAAAAAGAAAAAATAATTAAAATTACTAAAATAGCAAAAAAAAAAAAAGAGAAAGAAAATGTAAAAATCAAACAAGCAGAAGAACAACATAGTAACGTTGTGTTGAAGACAACCCTTAATACTTCTACCATGCCACTACCAGCATTGGGACCACTGCCGACGAGCCACACATCATCTATCACTACAACGTCGGTCGCCGTTCCTCACCCTAGCGCCAGTGGCCGTCCCTCATTCCAACGTCGGCGACGGTGTTACAAACCCTTATTTTGAGACGCCATTATCTCCCCCTAACCTGCCACCACCAGCACTGACACAACTGCCGACGCCGGCCGTGCCTCTCCCCAACGTTTGCGACGACCGCCGTCCCTCATCTCGACGTCGGCGACGGTTTAAGCAAACCCTAATTATGTAAATTAATTCTTTAATAGATATAATATAATTAATAAAATTAAGATTTAAAATTATTACTTTATCGATACGAGAATTAGCATGCATAATTGTGTAATTTGACAAATTTGATTAATTTTGTGAGGGAGAGAATTACATAGAGTTTTTTTTCCTGTTTGTGAGCAAATGACATACTTTGGAAAAATAATGAAAAAAGTACCTGAATGAGTAAAACCCGTATATGAATGAGCAACTACAAAATGAAAATAGATAATTATTGAATCACAAGAGACGGTATCTCATTAATGTTAGTATGAGATCTTTCTCATAAGAGGTTGTTGTCATCTTTATTTAATATTTTATCTGTTTTTTTTTTGCTAGTTCTTAATTAGTCTATTGGTTGTCTCTCATTAATGTAGAGAGAAACAGTTTTTCAGGATACATACTATTATTGAATAATACACCACTAGAATGGAAATAGATAACTATTGATAGAGAGTTTGAGACGGATGGGGTAGTAGTTATCTACTGTATTATTCCTCCATTACAAAATCTTGCTTGTGACATCTTACCGTCTCCGTCCACTTATCCTAACACTTTATCTTCCACTTACTTTTTGTGAGAGGTTACAAACTTGTAACGGAATAATGCTGCTACAAATGAGAATCTGCGTTCCTCTACCTACAAAATCCATGTGAATTTGGTGATTTCATAATTTTTACCAAAAAAGCAAAATTCATTCATCATAATGAATGGATCTCTAGCTATGAGATTTAACAAAGTTAAAATAAATTCGATAAGACATTGATTAAAAGTCATAGTCATAATTAATGAATACCTTAAGGATTACCTCATTTTTGTGAGGTGGTGAGGTGGTGAGGTGGTGAGGTGTCATTTCTCTCTACAATGTTTAACGTTCGGACGCTGAAAACGATTAAATGTGGTTCACGTATGAAGAAACCAAACATGTACACACACACACACTTGGAAATTAGGATAACAAGATTATGTGCGTTATGACAAATCACCTTCATATTTTTTACACTAGTTTCTTATACTGCACCAACTTAATGCACTCTGCCTTCTTCAACTCACCTTATTAATGTTGCACTTTCCCAATATTTGAATTTAATGGTCCATAAAATAGTTAGCACTTGTATTTTCGAATAAAAAAAACCTAAATTGAATTAAACTGAATTGAATGGGAGCTGAACTGAACTGAACAAAACAAAAGTTAGAGTTAGCTTGTGAAGAGATAAACTAAACTAAACTGAATAGAGCTGAACCGAACTGAACTGAACTGAACTGAGTTGAGCTGAACTAAAATTAAACTAGAAAGAGCAGAGCCTTAATCTCGTTTAACGTCGTGTTACGTTTTCAAGTGATATTGTTGATATCAGGTGTATGATAGGTGAACTAACAACGGCGATACATAACCGTCAATCACTTAATCCTTGTAGATAGTCCATTTTACATCCAAGTATAACCATTTGTGACTCAGAAATACATATGATGAGTAATGTTACGAGGTGAATTGTTTATTATGTAAAGCCAGTCACATAGACATATTTGGTCCTCTATGGAATATTACTATGAGCATAATTTTAGATGAACGACATTTTTTTATGTAGATTTTAACGATTGATAAGGATAAACGAGTATTTCACTAGTGCTAAAAGTGAAACTAAAAATAATATTGCATACTATTAACTTTTGGCTCCCCTATTGTCCAAGGCACATGCTTCTTAGAGGGTAACAAAAGTGTGCAAAGTGCCTCGGCCAAACGTAATAATATAAATCAACTTGAATGTAAGACCATCTTTGACTAATTGAATAAATACAAAGGTCACATATACGAGGGACCTAAATATTCTAAGACGACTAATTGAAATGTGCAGTGGGAGTTAATTTCATCAAATTTCGGTTTAAGCTCGGTTAATTTAACTCAATCTTGATCCCGATTTTATAATATTCGAGCAAATTTTGAGCTTGACAAGACTCATATCAGAAATTCGTTTGAGGTCCCTTATAATTAATTTCAATATTTTTTAACTATAGTTATTTTGGTATTTATAATTATATTTTAGTATTTTCGCTAATTATTTCGCTAATTAATTTCAAGTCGACTCGACTACACTCTTATGCAACATACTCTAAATGATAATAACACTCGGTGTACAACACTTTGTATTAAACTCACAACAAAACTTGGCAACATAAATTTTACAATCTTAATAAAAATATCACACTCTTTTCAAACTTGACAAATCCACTATCTAAAAACTATTAGTCTAATCACAAACCAATGAAATAAAATCCTCACAATAACACTTTCCTTACCCTAAATTTTAGAGATTTTCTCAAAGCATAAACACAACCCTAAAATTTAGGGATTTTTTCCAAGAATAAACACAACTTGCACACCCATCAATCCATCATGGATGAATTCATACAAACATTGCTTTGCCTTGAATTAATCACAATCCACATCTAACAAGATATCCCTTTTCTAAACCAATACCACTACCAATTACTCTCCTATACTCCTACTCCTCCCAATCCCATTACCATCCATAATCATCAATTCATCTTTATATAATATACATACTCTCAATTCCTTCACCTTATATTATACCTAATAATCTCATACCCTCAATTCCTCAACCATATATTATACCATCCAAAAATTTCCTCTTAATTTATATATCTTCAAAATACTTTAAAACAAACAATTAGACTACACACACCCTTTTTTTTATCTGTTTTAAAGACGTTTTAGCAAAAAGAAAAAAAACATTTACATTTTTGAAAATCGAGATTAGAGAAGTAACCAAACCACTAACTCATCGAATCCGAATTAAGAGAATAGTATACCCACAAACTATTCCATACAACATTCTTATATAAAACCGTTTTACATAAGCAGGTTTTATTCATCAAAAAATAACTTCCACCAATCATCGCTCTCCATAATAATACAGAAAAAATGTTAGTTTATGATTTTACCGTATAATATTAAAAAACCGTTTTTCGGGAGACGGACTCAATTTCATAACCCATATAAGTGTTTCATGTGTCAAACCTGATCCATTTAACCAAACACAAAAAACACAAAAGATAAACTCCCTCTTAACTCTATCTCTATCCCTATCTCTCTCTATTAAACATAAACATTGAACTACTTTTTTGTTTTGTCTCCTTCTTTCTTTTCTTTTCTTTTCTTTTACTTTTATTTTTTTTCTTCTTCTACTTTCTCTCTCTAAAAACATTTTACTATAATTTACTCCAAGTACACAATTTTTAAAACTCCATTTTCCGTTCAGAGAATTTATTGGGTTTTCTTCTCTGTACTAGAAACTTTCCCCAATCTCTCACTTTTTTTAAAATTACAATTTAGTATTTAATTAACCAAATAAAGCTTAAATATTTTGCAAATGCTGAAGATCTCCTGATTTTCTTCCCAATATTTTGACTTTTTTTTTTTTTTTTTTGCTTTTTACTTTAATTTGGAGTGTAGATGAAGCACATATGTTGAATTGAATTTCATGGTTGTTGTACTTTCTCAAGAATTTTAAGGTAAATGTTCTTGTTTTTTTTAATTATTTTTGGATTTTTATTTTTTATTTTTTAATTATTTTTTATGGGTTTTTTTGTAGGAAATTCCGATCTATCCGTATGTAAAATTATCAAATGTTGGATTTTTTTTTTTTATTTTTTTTTTTTAATTTAATTTTATTTGTTGGTCTGAAATCAGTTTTTTTATGGGGTTGTTGGCTGCTCACCTAATTATTCTTCTAGTTTAATTATAATTGGCTAATCAATATCATTAATTAAGTGATCAAATAATTTTATCCCTTTTTAATTCGGTATTTTAATCGAGGATAAACAAATGATTAAGACGGAGCTAGTATTATTTAATTTTTGCAAGTAATATAATTCTAGGTAGATGAAAATTGAAGTATAAATAATGATAATAAAATAATAATCAGGGACGCGGAAAATGAGATTCCTTTTGAAATATGATGATTATGACCTTGTTGAATTTTGGTCCCCTTCCTTTCTTTTCAACTTTAGTAGGAGCTAATCATAAATTAAATTTAATAACTTTAATTATCATAATTTTAATTATTATAATTTAGAGGTATAAACTTTTTTTTATCTTTTAATTTAATCTATCTTTTACCTGAAAAAGTAGCTAATATAATTCTTGACCTTACTTGTTGGTCCATAATTATGCTGTTTAAAGACAAAAAGATAGGTTCTTTTGTATTCTGTGCAAATTTTTCAGCATTTTTTAGTGATTTACTTTAATTTTTTACTTAATTTTTTTTTTTGGGTAAAATGGGTTTGTTCTTAGATCTTGGAGTAGCTTAAAGTTTGAATCTTTATGTGTTTTTGTTTGTTGGTTTTTGATTGGCATTTTAACTTGTGATTTGGAGTTTCGTAAGTTATAGAATAAGACGGTCTCACAATGTGATGAATTTTTGGAGGGTAATATGGCATGCTAGTTGAATTATTACAGCATTTATTAGTTTATATTCTGTGTAATGACTGAAATCTGTCAAATTAATTTAGGAATTGAATGATTAGCTGAAGTGGGTCTGCAATTGTTTATAAATTCAGGGAATTTATTAATTTATTCTTGAATTATTGCAATATCCATGTTTTTTTTATGTAATCTTGCCTGCTGTTGAGCTTCAATAATTTTGGTTTTGCCTGGTTTAGGTGATTACTCAAGTTTGGTGTATATACCGGGAAGAAAAGAAAATATGGTAACTGTGTCGCCATTGGAGAAGCTTTCAACTGTTGGTAAACTGTCTGATTGCTTGGCGATTTCGCAACCTTCTGTAGGAAGAGAGCAGAAGGTTGATATAGTTGGAGAAAGTGGAAGTATTGGTGTGCATAGGACGCTTTCTAGATCTGTGAATCATAATAAAACTATGCCGTCTGATATGTATTTTGATTCAGCACGCTACAACGCAGACAACGGTCAAGTTGTTGGCGTCAACGGAGCTCAAAATGAGAGTAGCCTCTTCTCGAGTTCTTTGTCTGATTTGGTCCATCATAAATGTAAGCAAAAGTTTTTACCTGATCTTGTTAAATGTTATCTTTTCGTTGCTGTAAAATTAGTCACAATTCACAAGGGTAGTTATGGTACCGATATGTTCGAATCTAGGTAGAGTGAGTGTCACCTCTCAATGACTTTACATGGTAAGCTAGATCAATATTTGAATTTGTCAATTGTCGTATGACTTGCTATGCTGACAATGGGTTTGTTGTTTGGACATTGTAGTGAGGCTTTCAAATAAGATTATATCTCGTCAATCTTCAAGTGTCGTTCCACAAAAAGATGAGCTGGAAAGGTTTAAATCACCAGAAGAAATTGAAGAGCAGACAATCAACAGTCTTCTTCCTGATGAAGAAGACCTTTTCTCTGGAATTGCTGATGAGATGGGACACATGGATAAAGCCAACGGCGGTGATGATTTGGACGACTTTGATCTGATTTTTGGCAAAGGAGACCTAGATTTTGAAGTAGAAGATCATTTACAGGCCGGTCAAAGAAATGTGGGCTACCCTTGGGGTGCTCACGCACTTGATCATGCATCACGGATGCATTCAAATAATAGACGGCCAAATGGTTCCATGGTTGGTGACTCATCACTGCATGATAGTCCTCGTCTTTTTAATGGATACCCATCACCTGTTAGAATGACATCTGCTGGCAGTGAATTTGGTCGATTTGAAGCTGGGCAAGCTTTCCCCCTAGGGCAGCTTGATAGCCGGGGTATCCCTAATTTTCATCCTCGTTCTCCCCATGTACCTCTACACAATATGGTTAATGGGATTCCGCAGCGCTCTTTGGACAGTTTGTCTGGCATCCCTGATGACATCCGTCCCAAAGCACTAGATAACGTTAACCTTGACATTCGTCGCCTCAGCTTAAATGGGCATGCCTTGGATCTAAACGATGGCGGTAAGCATCTGAATGCTATATGTTGTTTGCGTGTTCTATTTTATTTTCTTCTTCTTTCTGAATGAATATTGAGCAATAAACAAAAGCTTTCGAATATGTGGTTGGTTGCCTTTATAAGTCCTCTGAGGTCTACGTAATATTTTCGACAGATAGCTATTCTGAGGGAATAGATACTGCAGTCATTTTCGATTTCATTCACTTATGTCAATCTTTTTTGTCAATTTACATTTATTTTCGTGGTTGCACAGGTTTAAAATTATTTTGGTTTCGAAAGTCACTATGTGTTTGCTTGTACATTGTTTTTCCAGGGTTTGGATATTCTCCAAATGGAATCCACATGCCTCAGTCTATGGCAAGCAAGTCAAACTCGTACCAGCAACATCACTTAAGATCGCTACGCATACCTAACTCTCCTTCATATTTGAACAATAATCATGCACATCATATTGGAAGACTCCATGGATCACCTGGAGCTCCGCATCTTATGATGAACATGGGTTCACCGGTGCACCAACTTCAAGTTGGGTCAGCACCAGTAATTAAAGCTTCACTCTGGGATAGGCAACAGATGTTTAACGGAGAATCCCATGAAGCTTCTGGTTATCAAATGGGTGCAATCAGGAGTATGGGTATTCCTGGGTTTTCTCCATCTCATCCTCGAGATATATCTTCTCGTGCTAGCTTTAATGAGGTGTCCAAAAATGGCGGATTAGGCTCACCCCAGCATATGAGCCATATGTTTCATGAAAGGAATTTGATGAATTCACTTCCAACTTCTTTTGGCTCTCCTAATGAACGTGCTAGAACTCGAAGGAATGAGACTAATCTGAGCCATGCTGACAGAAAGCACTATGAGCTTAATGTTGAACGTATTTTGCGTGGCGATGACACTCGGACAACCTTAATGATCAAGAATATTCCTAACAAGTATGTGAATTAATTCATCATGCCCGCATGGCTTATTTTCTGATTCATACCTCCATATTCCATGATGCATATCTTGGTATTTAACACCTTACCGGAGTTTATCGTCGCAGCCAATCTTGATCGTTGTGCCATATATGCAGCCGATAGTCCTATATGCTTTAGAATGCAGTCTTTCTTTGTAATCTTCAAAACCTAGGGCACTTGGTTATGATTCGGTGTCGCGGCATACATTTGATACCATGATCCATATGCTCGAGGAAAATGCTTCTCTTAATTTTAGTTATCTTATGAGATGTATTTACCTGTTTTTGTTCTATAAATCTCAGGTATACTTCCAAAATGCTTTTGGCTACAATTGACGAACAACATCGTGGAAAATATGATTTTATATACCTACCAATCGATTTTAAGGTACGCACATTTTTTTTGAAGTGGCCGATGTTTTAAAACTACAAGTTATAGATCTAAGAGTGGCTATCTTACTATTCTTGACTTAATATATGTTAATTGGCAGAATAAATGCAACATGGGCTACGCATTCATCAATATGATTGATCCTATCCAGATCGTTCCATTTCACCAGGTTTGTATAGTAGATTTACATTTATAGTTCTGACTTCTGAACAGATATTTCCTTTTTTTGGATAAAATTTTAAATTGGGAAATTATCGTATCCAGACGTTTGAGGGTAGAAAATGGGAGAAGTTCAATAGTGAAAAGGTTGCTTCGCTTGCATATGCTCGCATCCAAGGAAAGTCAGCCCTTATTGCACATTTCCAGAATTCGAGCTTGATGAATGAAGATAAACGGTGCCGCCCTATTCTGTTTCACACTGACGGTCCAAATGCTGGTGATCAGGTTCGACATTGATCTATTGAGCTGATTTTTTTCATCTTTTATGTACTCCTGATTTTGAGACTGATGTAGTCCTCCTTCCCCTAACCATTCGTATTCTTTTGCTTTCATCATCGTCGTCATTTCAGAACTGCTAAATGAACTCGTGACTTTGACACGTTAAAGAGTTACTCCCATAGTCTTGCATGTATATATACAGGCAACCTAATCATAATATGAACTACGAAATATATCGGGAAATAGGATCACTGTATGCGTGGAACGGCGACATATGAGTAGTTGTATAAGCTGAAGTGCTGTTCTTCTGTGAACTTCGCAAGTTGAGTTTCAGTAGTTGACTCAAGGGGGAAATTGCCTTTCGAGTAGGATTGATTCGAGGAAAGAATCATATGGATAGCGTAATTGCATGTTGTGATATATGGTGTTTAACTATAGTGAGAATATTAAGAACGGTATCGCTATATTTTCGATGAGGAATACTTTATAACATTGAAAATCCGAGATAGGAAACCTCTCTTAAGTCTTAAAGTTCTTACATAAATATATGGCTAACCTCTAGAAAGGAAATTTTTATTAACATTTGGCGCAACAGACTTGGTACTCCCTCTGTCATCGCAATTTGTTTACGTATTCTCTTTTTGGTGATCCTCGACGTCAAGTACCTCAACCGTTTGTTTACGTATCCCTTTAAGTGAGCTTTTGTGTGGAAAAGACTATTTAACCGTAATTTTGGCGAGTTGTACCCATGTGAATGGTGCCCCCACCATATGACATTAGAAGATACTCATTCTGAATACTTTTCTCTCATCTGAATGTCGTTGCATAAAAAAACGATCAAAAAGAAAAAGTAAACAAATAGAGGAGATAAAGGGCTATTATGTGTCGAGTTTAGTCTTGATCACTGAATTATTTATCTTAGCCGGATTGCAGAATTTGTTAATGCATCCTGATCAGTGGTGGTTCACCATAAATGCACAACACTGTAAATGAGATTGCTGTGACCTTCAATTTGATAAGGCTGTCAGCCTGTCATCATGATGTGTATTGGGGCCCAAAATTAGTTGCATAGTATAATTTGGTGATGTTATTGTTATCCTTGTTGATTATGTTAGTCGTGTCGGAGCCTCGAGCATGAAATTTCATTCCTCTTCATCCTGACTCTCTCCCTTCTCATTTAATAAATTTCTTACTTGAGAGTTGAGATATCCCTTCTGGATCGTGGTCGGGCTGTCTAATTCTAGTAAACCAGCTGATTATTTTTTATCCTGCTTAGGAACCATTTCCAACGGGCACCAGTCTGCGGTCAAAGTCAGGCAGGCAACAAGCATTCGGGAGTGAGGAGGACGACTAAATACTTAAAAAGCAATTTTGAGCCCGGGGCTTTTCACACCGTGGCTCGGTATATTAAGCTATCTGACCTTCGGAAGCAATGGACGACAAATGCTATTGCTAGTGAGAGTATATCTGTAGTAAAAGCCATTTCATTTCCGCCAAGGAATCGAGATGACCATGTTGAATTCTTCTTGTTTTTTTTCCCCCCCCTAAGGAGTGCTTTGGAGACGCTCTTTCCCGATATTCGGGGACTAGAAAATTTTGACCTAATCTTATGTAACTTGGCCATTTTTGAGAATCCGGTAAATTTTTCATATTGGGCATGGGTTACAAGTAGAGACTGGGCCATAAATAGCCTTTGATTGTAGACTAATCTTCTCCTTGGGATTCAATCATATATGTTTATGTTAATTGTTAATGCTATTGTACTCGAATTTCTTCGACTTGTCTGGTTATTCCTCTACGCCTCTACCTTTTCTTATTCATGCATGGTTTTTGATATGGTCGGTCTCATTGCATACAAATTGTCGACTTCTCCATAAACATTCTAAAGAATAGACTGCAACTTGCCATATCCGATGTTGGGACGTGATGACTGATTTTGTTGGGATCATGATTTGAAGCTTATGGCAAATTCTTGTTTAAGACCGGTCATATATCCCAAATGACATGACAAGTTTCCTAGGAAATGTCAAAAGTCTTGTCTTTATTATCATCATGTGCTAGTATTTGAATCTATTTTATTGATAAAACGGATACTCCGGCCATCTAAAACTTATGAGGGATCATGTGGGTAAGTACAATAATTGAGGCATCTAATGAATTCAGAAACATACAGAAGTAGTACCAGTGCTGGTATATGAATGTACATTTCTGAGTCAATCTGAATGATTTGAATGAGGAGACTGGACCAAGATTCCTGTGATTCTGTTGGGACTTTCAAATTGGAAGAAGTTGAGCATATGAATACTGTGCTTGTCTCATTTATGGACCTTAGTTAAATCATAGATCTCCCTGGATTTAACCCTAGGAGCTAGTAGGAAGGCTTTAAAATAGCAAATGAGTCATTTAGGCACTTTAGAAAAGTTCAAATCTTATAAATTCAATTCTGAAAAGTTATATGCGGTGTATTATTTTTAAAAACGATACAAAAACATTTTTCATTAATTATTCGATACATTTATTATTTAAAAAAGAAAATAATCACTCCTTTCATTAATAATTTCACCGTCAGAGTTTACTTCCCTCATTAATAATTTGTAATATGATAATATAGAAATAAATGGTTAGAAAAAAGATATAATGTGTTTTATTTTTTATTTTTTTTATCATAGTATAATGTATGGAACAAACCAATGTATGTAAAGCGGAAGAATGCTACGAAGTATTATCTTACCTTGTGTTTGAGAGTATTTTTTTAGGGTTATTTGACAAGAATAATTCAAACTATCGCTCACATTCTCGAAATATTCGGAAATTTGAATGAACTCACAATAAATCATATTATTGACCTACCCTTGTCAAGTTAAATCATTATTTTTACAAACTCACCCATGACCACCGTCAATTATCGACCCATAAACACCCAACTCAAAAATCAGCTAGCTAAGCCAAACACATGACCACGTCACTTGACAATCTCACAAACCTCAAATTAACATTTACCCTAAATTTGATTTGGGATCTGGGGGGGTCTGTTGATGGAGGGGCAATACGAGGACGTTTGCACAAAAAACTAGCTAGAAGAGGTCATGGTAAGTTGTGGGTGGCGGATGGAAAGACATCGGATTTGCGGCGTATGGAGGCTACTAGAAGTGAGTAAGGAAATTCTATAAAAGATTGAGTTACGACACAATCAAAATAAAACATTCCTCTTTAGAATCAATCAAAAATAACCATTCCAACAAATTTCCATAAAGAGTTAAGAGGCTTCAGCAGCTTTATTTAGACACAAAGCAGGGAAGAGGAAGAGGCGAGGTGTACTTGAAGGTGGTTCTGGTTACGTGAAGAGTGGTGTTTTGGTTTTATGGGTGGAAGATGGCGGTAATTTGTGGGTGGCTAATTGGCTATGGTCGTCAGTAATGGTTGAGAATGGTGTAAATGAGCAGTAGGTTTGGTAATGGTTGATGAATGAAGAAGACCAAGTGGTGGTGGTTGTAACTTGTAAGAGTCATTTTTAACCTGATTTTACAGGTTAAAAATGATACGGTATAAAATGAGAAGAGACAGTTAATAGTATACTCCTTCCTATCCGCTATTTTCTTCCCTATTTCCTAAAACGGATTATTCAGCTTTTCTTCCCCTTTCTATTTTTGGTAACAATTTACTCTTATTTTATTCATCTCTCTCTCCTATCACCAAACCCCACCCACACTTTTACTCTTATTTTATTCATTCCTCTCTCTTATCACCAAACCCCACCAACTTTTTTACTCTTATTTTATTCCTACCCCTCTACAATCCTCCAACCCCACATTTTCCTTTATCAATATAATACTCTCTCCCTTAATCCCCGTGCCCACTTGAAAAGGGAAGAAGATAGTGGATTGGAGGGAGTATTTTATTGTGAGTTAAATTAATGTTTGGGGTATTTTAGTTAACACGTTATTTGAGTTAAATTAATGTTTGGGGTATTAATGTTTGTCGAGACACGTTTTGCAATGAGAATATCTTTAGTTACACATTATTAAAAATTATAAAAATTTGATAATTCTTATAGCATTCATGACGACAAATCAAACAATATCTCACATGACTATATTTTGTCTTTAGATTAAGAATAATATCGAAGATTCCCTCTATACATTTGAAGTTACACTCTATGCATTTGAAGTTACGACCTTTAAAACTTGAAGTTACGACCTTTAAAACTTGAAGTTACACCCTTACAAACTATAAGTTACCCACTTCAAAACTGAAGTTACATGTTATACAATCTCGAAGTTACACTCTTACAATCTCGAAGTTACACCCTTTACATTTTTTAAAACAACACACTCTAACAATTGAAGTTACACAATTTACATTTAAAGTTACACACAATAACCTTTGAAATTACACAATAAACAAATGAAGTTACACCCTTATAAACTTGAAGTTACACCCTTTTAAAACTGAAGTTACATCCTTTTAAAACTTGACTTGAAATTACACCCTTAGAAGCTAAAAATTACACCCTTTTAAAATTGAAGTTACACATTATATATTTAAAGTTACACCCTTTAAAACTTAAAGTTACACCATTACAAACTTAAAGTTACACCCTTACAAATTTGAAGTTATAAATTACACCATATCTACTTGAAGTTAATTAATTAATTTACTCATATACTTAAAGTTGCATATTATTAATTTAAAGTTACACAATATTAGTTGATGTTAAAATATTCGTATTTCTAAAAACATCTTTTCATCCATCAATCCGAATCTCGCATCTTCATCATTTGGGGCTAGTTGACTGTCCCTACGAACCTATATTTCAAACAAAAAGCATCAAATTTATTGTATATATATAATCATAAATTTATTAACAATAAAAAAATTACAAAGAAAATATATAAATGAAACTTATAAAAATCATTCATTTTCTTATTCACTAATCGTGACTTTAAATTTAAATTAACAAACCAAACAAAAATTTTTCAAAGAAAATTTGTTGAAAGACATTCATCATGTAGTTCAAATATGTTTTAAGGATTAATGACTTTTTAATAATAGTGTTTATATTATTTGTTAATGGATGTTTGGTTTAAGTCCATGGTTGATCAGTTGATGCATGTCATTGTTATTGATGAAATTGGTGGTTATGCTACCGATTATGGTACGTAAGATCATGGTATTTGTTGTTAAGTTATAACATGATAACTACTCATTTTGAACATGCCAAGAATGTCTTGTATAAATAATTTTATCTTGGGTTTTTAGATGAAATTTTTAGACTTTGGGCATGTTTTAAGAGTGGTTTAAATCTTAATATGGTATAATATTAAGTGGTTGTCTTTTGTCTCTTTTGTGACATGATTAAGAGGTAATCTCTTTGTTTGATTTGTATTTCATATTATGTTACAATAGTGTTTATACCATTGATTATATAATTGCTTTTACCATAAAATCTCGGGAATAATGGTTTGTGATAACCATGGTGAGATTATGGAGTCATGGTAGTTTAGCCATGTAAGAGTAAATTGATAGCATTGAATGTACAACTATTGACAATTCGGTTATGGATCGAGTTGTCATATGTTGTAGGATGAATGACAAGTTAATATTTGAATAAATCAAATATTATCACCTTGTAAAAGGTGGTTTTGTCATCATGCATGTTCTTTTATGAAGGACACGGGGGAGGTAATATGATTCTTGATATTAGGAGAGTATATATGATTATTATTCTCCAGTTAATGCTCCCAAGGGTCGAGTATGACACTTTTATCCAATAATTGTAATACTCCGTATTTTTATGGTTCGTATAATAATAATAATAATAATAATAATAATAATAATAATAATAATAATAATAATAACGAAGCGATATATTTATATAAGTACGATAGTTACTAATATAATTAACATGATACATTAATAAATAAATACGTTAATAAATCGAGCATAGACTTCGTAATTACGAGATTTGAATGCGTTTAGTTTCGATGCATCTCATTTTCTTTGACAAACTAAGAACGATGTACTTAGTAATCAACGAACCAAGGATTTACACAAACTCACCAACCCTTCCCTTCTTATTCGTTGCACATTGACTCACCAACCATTCACCAAATTGTTCCGACTTCCCCATACACACACACGCGCTCTATCATCCTTCTTCCTCGTCTGAGTATCCAAGGCAAGCAGCCACACCATCATCGTCTTCAACCTCGGGTAAGTCTTACACTCACTGCAATTCTTTTCTCCTTTGTTGACAGCGTGACTTTAAAGCCCTCGACCTCCTTGTTTCATCACTCTTTTTAGCAAAGTTTTGGACTTGGGTTAGAGGGGATGTCAGGGACCTAGACTAAACAGGGTTGGAACCTTAGTGGTGGTTGGGTTGTTGGTGGTTAGGGCGGTGTTCGACGGACAGTTCAGGGGTTATTTTCTGGGTACGGGTAAAAACAGGGGATTTGTTTGGGGTATGGTGTAGCTATTCGAAACCCGACCCGTGCTTATCTGGACCTGGGACTTGTTGGGATGGTTCCTGGGTTAGGGACGACCACAATGGTGGTCGTGGAGTGGTTATTGATGGTGTATGGTGAGAGTTTAATTGGAGAACGGTAAAACAGGGGGCCATAGGCGTTTATGAGTCGGGTTTTTGGAGGTGGTTCTGGGGACGTAGGGTRGTCGACGGCAGGAGGGAGACCTCCCCTGGGAACACCTGTGGTCAGGGGAGTTTTGGGGTGGTAGCTAGGTGTGGTGGTTCTGGGTGAGGAGAGAGAGAAMTGGGTTGTCGTCATGTCGGGTGTGCGACAGTCTGGGTTCTGTTGATGTGGTGGTGTTGTCGTTTATGGTGAGGCTATGAGTGGTGGCAGGGTGCTGTCAAGTCTGCGGCTAGGTTACCACTGGAACCACCACAGGGCGACGCTGGTAATGGTGGTGGCCGGTGGTAACAGTAGGGGTGGTGGTAAGTATGGAGGTAAGTTTGAGAGACGTGTCGGGTATAAGGAGTAGGACCCGGTTGTGGAGTCGGTTCAGACCCATTGAGTACTCGGGTCAGGTTGTGGGAATTGGGTCATTCCTGGATTGACCCAATTTGGGGTATTAGGTTGGGTTGAGAGTGTTGGGTTGTTGGGTGTAGGGCCTCGGTTAGTGTTGGGTGTTGGAGACCCGTTTCACAGGTGGGTCAGGCCGTGGGTTTTAGGCCATTTTCTGCTTGGCCCAAATTGAGTGTTGTTTTGTGTTGGTTGTGTTGTGTTGGGTGGTTTGGGTTGTATTGAAGTTGGGCTCTAAGTTAGTTTTGGGTCATTAGGGAGTCGAGTTGGTTGTAGTTTATAGTTGGTTTCGTAGTGGGCCTTCGTATTCGTTTTCGTAATTCACTTCCGTAACTCGTAATAATGTTATAATAATAATATTAGTAATGACGATAATAAATAATAATTTATTATTAGAAATGATGATGGATATGGTAATGGTAATTAATTAGACGATAATAATA
>VHZZ01003335.1:56064-77269 GCA_009801015.1 Silene noctiflora
CGGGTGGTTTCGGGTCGGGTGACAACGGGTCGGGTCAGTGCAGGTCTAAAAAAACTCGGGTCAAGATCGGGTCGGGTCGGGTTAATTCGGGTTTTCGGGTCAAATTCGGGTCCCACAAGTCGGGTTAGTTCGGGTCGGGTCATTCGGGTCGGGTTGATTTTGCCAGGTCTAGGGGCCATGATGGAAATATATGATCAAATTAACCATGATTTTTTTCCTATAATAGAAAGGTAAATAAATGATGAAACACCCTAAAATGAAATAAATAAGTAAACAAATAACCGGAACGAAAGGAGTACAATCAACGTTAATTCGCCAAACTAGATTCAACAAGTCCTTTCGTAGTATATCTCTTAACGTATCTCCCTCGGTTCTGGTCATTTGCTTACCTTTAATTTTGGCACAAATAAATGGAATAAGTAAACAAATGACAGGATAAAGGGAGTATATTATATTTGCTTATCCTTTTCACGGTAACAGTATTTTTTTTTCATCTCATTTGTATTTTACACTTTGATTTCGGATAACTACTTTGACCGATATTGTTTTCACATAATGACGATTATTATAACTTTTTTTAAAAGAAAAATATAATACTCGTATGAAACTAATTGTTTTGATAAACTAATGTTCCAATTTGATATATGACTTGTTTTAAAGTAATCAAATTAAATTTAACAATCGAAATTAAAAAGAAAGAACGAATTTGAGGTCAGAGGATATAACAAGGAATAATCAGGCACCATAATCTTACGTTAAATTCAACCTAATTTTTTTTATTTATTTTTTCTATGTCAAAGACACCTAAAATCAGTACAATATTTGAAGAATTCGGATTCGTACCCATGACACATTATCATGGAACTAATTATCGCAAATCCCTGATCAAACAAGTACTTTAATCGGTTGCGAAATATTGATATTTGATAACACAAAATTCTAAACAATTTTGAACAACTTTTGGCATTTCCGATTTATAACGAATAATTCCATCTTAAACAAGAATATGGGATTTTTTTTGGCTAACCTAATAATCCGGGAAATTTTTGGGTGGACCTCCAGACGGCTACATGTAGAAAATGTTGAAGTTTCTCCAAGATAATGTTGTTGAATTTTTGTAACAAAAGGACAATCGATATAACTCTTCATCAAAATATACCAACTCATAATTAAAGCAAAGTCCAGCTAAGTCTATCACTACACTAATATTATCTCTCAAATAAGACTGTTCTACAGTATCATCGAAGCGGTATTTTAATATGTATTTTAAGAACACGCGATAAGAAGCCATTTAATGCAATATTTTTAAGATTCAATCATTTTTTATGGACTAGCGAACCGCTCATTTAGTCGCATTACAATAGACGGGAGGAGGATTCGAACAATTGACCAATCGTCAACAATACCTCCGTATTAGCCACTATATTAAGACATTTCGGCTTTTAAGATTCAATCATGAGAAAAAGAAAGATATATACTCATTTCGGTCATTCTTTCCATTTTAGTGAATAAATCTTAAAAATATTGTTTTACATGACTTGTTATCACGTGCCCTAGAAAAACCGATTTATAAAACAGTTTTACACAATAATTAGCGGGAGGAGGACAAGATTGCATGCGACAGCGCGAGGTCGTTGCTCAACTATTAACATGAAAAGCATACAGAGCGAGGGACCGGGGACAATGTTTAGGTGACTCTATACGGGGAACAACGAACACCATCTTCAATTACGCGCAAATTCGACAAAGAAAAAGAGAGTTGTTACGTATTATTAAGATGATTGAATTGAGATTAATTATTATGAATCTATGATAGACATGATAGTCAACAAAAAAATCTTTAGTTTTGCTCGAGGTATAGGACCCTGTTTAACATGTTTGACTTATAAATATGCTATTTCGAGTGTTTGGTTAATAGCATATTGAAATAGTATATTGGGGTCTAATATGTTATTTTGCACAGAGGCGTCTTAAAATAAATGGAAGTCCGGTGCGAAAAACAAAAAATGAGGCCCTAATTATGAATGCACGGTATATTAAAATTCAAGGTTTCTATTGAATATCATCAATAAAGCTTGTAAATCGGACGACCAAAATCAAATGCCCGGTTCCCATGCCCGTGGTTGCACAGGGTCTTAGACGCCATTGATTTTGCAATATGCTGCTTCTAGTAGGATATTGAGTTAGCATATTAGAAGAAATATAAATTGTCTTTTTTACCCATTAAAAAATACTTACCTTACTTTCATATATTTAACAAATAATTTATTTATGTCCTTATTTGTCATTTTACAAATGAGCTAAACAATCTTCTAATCTAAAACTCCCAATTACCAAACACCTCTAATACAATCCTGCTAAATCATTCTACTAGTCAAACCTGCTACATCCTACATCATTCTGCTAGTTAAATCTGCTTTCTAAATCTGTTTCTGCTAATATTAACCTGTCGTTTACCAAATAGAGCCTAAGACATTTTTTTTTCTTTTTTTTAAAGTTTAAAATAGATTAAATATAATCCCCTATCACATTTTTTTCCCCTCCAAAAAGCGTCTTTTTAAATTAAGAAGGTAATTATAATTAAGCGCATTCACTAAAAATGAAAACTAATAATAATAACATTTTTATTTCACAAAATTGTTATCTCTTAATTAAAATTAATCTTTTCATCAAATTATATTATTTTCACATAACTCTAAACTGTAATATCTTAATTAAAATATAAATAAATAAAATTCATATAAAATTATAAATTTATAAATCGTTTATTGATACTATTATTTGAGGATGACTTGACATATACTACATATAAAACAAAAGTATAAATCACTATTATTATACAAAGAAAATTGATAGAATTAAAAAAACTGAAATCATTAGCTTTGTGGGTAAAAAAAATATTTTGTTTAAAATACATTTCAGCACATTACTTAATTAGCTTGATTAATTGTCAACAAAGCAAAATACAATAACAAGAAATATGAACTATTAATAAAATATCACTGTTTTATAAGTATTTTATTTATAAGAAACTATATATACCGTAGATTTATAAACGGGGTCTAAACTAGTATAGGATGAATAGAATAAAAGTAGAATGCATTGAAAAAACAAAAAAATTTGTGAGAGTTGTTGATTAAAAAGGCCATTCGTGCCCCACAAAAAAAGTGGATTTGAAGAAAACTTTTATTTAAGGATTTGAAGAATACGGTAAACTTAACTTGTCGGTATAAAAAGACAAACCTATTTTAAATTTCATTATAAAATTTTCTGTATATGCTACAGAGTACGGAATACACATTAATGTAAAGATTTGTGTCATATTATATTAATTTCTTTATTTAATTTTATTTTTTTAAAAAAATTAGTAGCTCAAATATGATACAAAAATTAACGATACTCATGTTAAATACGTTCACTTAATTAACTCAAATAAACATCCTACTATTCCTTTGAACCAAAAAAAAAAAAGCAAGACCATTATTCCTACCCGATAACTTCAGTTTTAAGATTAAGTGGTCTTCTGAATATTGTTGCCCATTAAATAATTTAGTTTGCAAAACCACGTTCAAAAAATAAATAACAAACCGATTCCAAGGCATGATAACATAAAAAATACACCACCTATTAATTAAAACTATCGTTTGAGAACTTAGGTGACAAATGATAATAATATAACACGTTCATCCGGTCCTAATACATGAAAAAAATGTACCTTTTTCCAATAAATTTAGCAAATATTCGATTTTCTAAACTAGGTTACTTGATAAGTTGCACTATAGGCGTATTGAGTATGAGTTTTTCGGTATAACTTAGGTTGAAATCGGCCTTTTACCTTATTAATAAGGTACCCTTAACATCTCGTTATTATTTTCATTCGAACTCCAATTCTTTAAACACGAAACTAAAAAACTAAAAACTAAAGGAATAGAGGAAAGTAGAGAAGCAAATTTAGTAACAAAAGTCAAAAGACAAAAGACAAAAGATTAATTGTTGAATTGTGCACATTGACTAGTAAATTAGCATTGGGAACATGTACACCATAAATTAAGGTCTACAAACTTTCATGTTACAAACTTTCAAAAGCCGATTATAAATTTCAAACTTTTTTACAAAAGATTAATTAATTGTCGGTAGTCTACTATAATCTTACTAAAAGGTGCTCAAATATAACAAGTAAGGCCCTGTACTTTTGGACTTAATTTCAGTTCTTATAAGTTCAGTTCAGTTCAGCTCTATTAAGTTCAGTTCAGTTTAGTTCAGCTCCATTAAGTTCAGTTCAGTTCAGTTCAGATCAGATCAGTTCAGTTCNTATTATTATTATATTACTATTTTATTTTTTATATATTATTATCATTATTATTATTATTATTATTATTATTATTATTATTATTATTATTATTATTAATATTATTATTATTATTATTATTATTATTGTTATATTACAATTTTTTTATTATTATTTCAGTTCAGTTCAGATAAGTTCAGTTCAGTTCAGTTCAGATCCATTAAGTTCAGTTTAGTTCAGTTCAGCTCCATTAAGTTCAGTTCAGTTCAGTTCAGACAATTTCAGTCCAAAAGAACAGAGCCTAAATCTCCAACTATTATCTTTTTTTACATGCATATTAGGTGCATACAGTATACAGGAATAATTTATAGATTACACGTATCATTATCTTTTTTTAAGTTGGGTCTTGAAAATCCAAGACTAAACTGACTTATGAGTTCTGATTAGTAAAATGTGAACGGAAAAGTGAATTTAATCCCCTATCTACTAAGAGAATAAGTAATTCTATCATTTTCCCGCCAAAAAGAATATTCTCAAGAAAGGAAACTAATGATAATTAGGCTTATTCACTAATTAGGAAACTAACAATTACAATTTAATTCATCTATTATGTTATATTTTCATTAAGGGTTTTTCTAACATGTGCCCTTAGGACACATGATAAGAAGCTAAGTAACAAAATATTGTTGAGAATATATCACTAATTATGGTAAATATGAGTTTCAAGTCTAATTTATCATGGTATATTCTCAACAATATTTCCCTAATTAAATTATTAACATGTGCCCTAGGGCACATGTTAGAAAATCCGATTCATTAAAATTAATCTTTTTATCAAATTATATTATTTTCACAAAACTCTAAACTATAGTAATATTTTAATTAAAATAAAATAAAATTGATATAAAACTATAAATTGCTAAATCTTTTATTGATCCTTTTATTAGATGATGAGTTGACCCACATAGTCGGTATAAAACCAAAACTAGAAATCGTTATAATTTTCGTGACAAAAAAAATTGAGAAAAAGAAAAATGGAAATTGAAATTCAACAGCTTTATGCTATAAAAAATATTTTCATTCAAATATATTTCAACTCATTACTTAATTTTCCTTAACTAATTTTCAGCTCTAACTTTTATTTATCAAAACAAAATACAATGATGAGAAATGTAAACAATTATAAGATACAAATATTATAGTGTTGTTTGACCTTACTTATGTAAAATAGTTTTTACTTTTTAAAAGGGGTTTATTCATAAGTTACTTTTTGGAAAAAATTTGGTTGTTTGGCCATACTTTTGTAAAAGTGATTTCTTATAAAATTTATATGTTTGGCCTAATTACTTTCATCCAGTTTTTTTTTTTCTCTTTATGTGAAAAGTAGAAGCAGAAGTAGCAAATACATACTTCTACTTTTGGGGGTAAATAATGAGTTTTTGGCTTTCTAAAAATAGTTTTAAAACTCTCTAATATATAGTATTTGTTCAAGCTACTACTTTTTCAGTTAGAAAAACACTTTTAAAGTTTGATCAAACAACACCTATATGAGTAATTTTATAAGATTAAACTTTAAGTACCGTGTATATAATGCACGAAGTCTAGTCTAGTTTAGGGATAAAATGAATAAATAAATATGAGAATTTAAATTAATTCAGTTCTGGAAATAATTATTATCCATAAATTTTAAAATAAATAAACCCATTTTAGACATGGGGACAGAAATATAAAACTAGCCTTCATGATAAGTACTCATATCTACGTCGTACTATGAACACATTTTCTTCCACGGCTGCGCAATGTGCATAGATAGTGCTCGTAGAGTGGAAAATTAAGTACCATCCTGCAAATGAGATCCTCTACATTTTTTTCTTTCTTCATCGTCTTTGAATGATCCAAATTCAATCTTTGAACGATTTTTAAGTCAGAATTTTAGGAAAGATGATAGAATAAATAGACATATAAAACTTAGTATCTATAACCAGAGGCGTTTCTAGGATTTGATGGACGGGGGTGCGTAAAAAATTTTAACAATGAAAATATCGAGTTGTATGAAAAAAAAAAATTTTTAGTTGGGCAATATGTATGATATATAACATTAAATAAAAATTGTTCAATACAAGATAGAACCCATAACCTCTAGCTAAAAAATAGCTTAATAACCACTAGACCCACATAACTATCTTTTACTACAGAATATTGTAATTATTTCTCGGGAAAGGGGGTGCAGATGAACCCCCTGCACCCCCGCCAAAAACGCCTCTGTCTATAACTAGTATAGATCCAGCGCAATGCGCGGTATATAGAATTTTTTTTAGTGTATTATTTAAATTTTTTAAATTTTCACTTCATTAATATTTAGTACTCCCTCCTACCCGGGATAACTATCCCATTTGGACATTGGCACGAAAATTAAGGAATGGAGTTAAATAATGAAATGTATTGTATAAGGGTAAAAATATAGGTGGAATAGTGAGTTAATAAGATGGGTTAATGGTGGGTTGGGTAGCAATATGTGTAAAGTAACAAGGGTAGCATAGTAATTTCAGAACAAAAACATTACCAAAATAGACAATGGGACATTATTGTGAATAAACGGAAATGGACAATGGGACATTTATTGAGAATAGGAGGGAGTATTTCATTTCATCATATTTTGATATGAAACAAAAAAAATGAAATGGAAAACTAATCAAAGAGAATTAGTCAAGTTGTTATTTTTTTTTAATGAATTTGTTTTTTTTGTCACAAGCTAATAGTAAGTATGTATCAAGTTATTCTCTACAGTAATAATTATTACATTACTGAAAAATTTAACAACTTATAGTTTATTTATAGTTTAATACCAATTTTATTATATTATAATGAAAAAAATCATAATTTTGAATTTAATTAAAAGATTAGAGTATAATTATAATTATATTAAGATTATATTTTAAGAAAAAGATAATAGTTTATTAAAAAAAAGTTTCAATTGTTTCCTTATGAAAATAGATGCATTTCGGAGAGAAAAACTAAGATAATTATTATTCTCTTAGTAGTAAGGGAAAAAATCATAATTATGAATTTAGTAAAAAGATTAGAGTTTAATTATAATCATATATTATGTAATGAAAGAAAATTTACTTATTACCTTATTTAGCTAGATGCTTTTTGGAGAAAAAAGTAAGAGAATTTTTATTCTCTTAGTAATAAGGGAATTCACATCACATCACGTACAATTTGGGATACAAGCTAAACACATGAGCACAAAACGTGTGGTAATGAATCATTTTCACGTTGTCTATATTAAGTTTTCATTTTCTTCGCAAATATTGGAACTTTGGAAGTTGAAAAATGACCTAGCTAGAATCCGGAAATATGGTGAATTAGAATCGACACGCCGGAGACGAAATCAATAATTGTATTAATCGATAACTAGTACTCTCACCCCAGAAGTGAAACTGACATGATCGAGAAGACCAATATGAATTATTAGGTTAATTTGATGGTTCACCCGATAACGAATTAGTTTAATAATTATCAAGATAATACTGAAAAATAAAAAAAGGTCCATCTTAAGGGAACTTGAAAAGTTCTAAACTTGAAACTATTTCCTTCGTCTCGATCATTTATTTACTTTTGATTTGCCATAAAAACCAAGAAGAGAGGAAAGGATCATTTGCGAGTGTTGTTATTGAGTGACAAGTGGACTACAGGTGATGTGGATAGTTAAATTGCCCTTCAAAGGTATTACCTATATAGAACGATAAACAAATGAATGTGAGTACGTGACACCTATAAATGAAGTAGATAAACAAATGACCGGGACAAATAAAGTATAGGATAAAGATGTACGTTAATATCTAAACTCGAATTTATAACCAGCTAAATCATAAGAAACTTATTATGTGATGGTGACATGATGTGAACCCGGCTCAAATTAAATAAACATAGTAATTCGATAAATTTTTAACCAATATAACCTTACTTGTTTTGACCCAACTCGTAACAGATCCGAGTGAGTTGCCATCTCTAATTCTCTACATCCTTCTATCAATCGTAATCAAGTCGATGGTCCATGCATAGAAATTTTTAGTGTGATTAACAAATGGAAGAATGCCTAATATGAAAAGTTGGAATGAATGGGCCCATGTTTTGGGCTTTGTACAAACAGATTGGGCCGTTACATCGATTGCTTATCCAAACTGCTATTCAACATCGACAAATTACTAAATAACGTTGACAATATGTAATGAACTTCCTAATTTACCCCTTACTATATACTTCCTCCTATTCAATATATTGTTCCCTATTTCCTTTTTCGGATTATTCGGGTTTTCTTCCCTATTTCCTTTTTTGGGTTGATTTGTGTGGTCCAAATTCATTTACATGTGGGGTAGTGTGTTTTGTGTGGTCCAAATCCACTTTCTTATTTCTTGTGATAAAAGGAAAGGGGAAGAATATAGTGAATAGGAGGGAGTATATCATTTCCAACATAAACAACAACATTTTAAAAAATTTCTAAAATAACTAAAAAATATTTAGGGAATCGTCGTCTTTTTAATAACCATTTCAATTCCCCCACAAAAATCAACGAATCAAAGACGAAAAAAAGGCCCTGTACTTTTGAACTTAATTTCAGCTCGTTTTAGTTCAGTTCAGCTCTACTCAGTTCAACTTCATTAAGTTCAGTTCAGCTTTTCTCTTCACAAATTAACTCTTACTTCAGTTCAGTTCGACTCCATAAAGTACAGTTCAGTCATTTCAAATAATTTCGGTCCAAAAAATTAGAGCCTAATCTAAACTCAATTTTTTTTTTTAATAATTTTATAGATTTTAGGAGGATTAGAATACAATACTTGCCAATCTAGAATTAAGGCCCAAATTGGATATGAAGTTATAGTTTTCAGACACTTTATACGACTTTGAAATGTCTTAGCCTCTTAGAATAGTAGCCCATAAGAAAAATACAATTGCATTCTATGGTTTGAATCAAGATAATCAATTGGGCTTACTCAAGATGCTTAAAATCAACATTAATTAAGACTTCTATTATTCACACTATCAAATTTAAACAACCTTGAGCAAATTGCAAATCGTAATAGACCGTAAAAATACCATAAATTATACGGAGTATTTCGATTCAATAGAAAATCTTACGACAACCAATCAAAATATGAAAATTAGGAAAAAAAAAGTTGTAGATGAAAAAATATTATAGTTATAGCTAGTGTGTCATCGGGGCGGGGCAAGGTGGATATAGGCTTCCCTGCACAGGTACCCACCAAGCAATACTCATACCCATACTCGCCTCACTGCCAATGACGGGTACAAGTTTCCTAACCCGTACCCGCCTCATCTGCCCACTAACCCACTATATCATAGTTACTGTCGATATTTTTTTCGTTAAAATGAAGTTTAATCCCTAGGAATTTCCAAAACTTTTCATTTTATCTATATAATTTTAAGATTTTTCTTTTTAAACTTTAAAAATAGCCATAATAATTTTTTTGTAATAATTGGCAGGTAAGCAAGTATAACGTTGGTATGACACAAAATTCACTCCCACCTAACCACCCATGGCGGGAGGAATTTTTATACCATATCCCCCAACCACTTGTGAAAGCCCTTACCCATACCCGCTCCATATGGAGCGGCAACGATGCGGTACCCACTTATACCCGCCTCACTATCGGTGAAAGTTTTAGCCATGCCCGCTTCGTTTGAGACGGCTCACGGGTGCGATGCTGTACCTACTTGTACTGGACCCGATAACTTCCCTACTTATAATTTGTTAAAAGTAAGAAACTCTATCAATATGATCGATTAAGTAAGTTAAAAATACCAGAAACCCTATTAAGATGATCAATTAAGTAATAACATAGCCTTTATGTAATATCGTTTTGAATGTCGTTTAGAGCGTTCAATCATGTCTTCATCTACACTTGAAATAATATTATAAACCTCCAAAATATTTTAAGATAAACATGCAACAAATCAGGTTCAACAAAGTTACCAAGTAAATACTTCCACTATTCACCATTTCCTTCTTTATTTCCTAAAACTGATTATTCTGGATTTTTTTCCAGTATTTTTTTTTGTTGTTGATTTGTGTGGTCCAAATTCAAAAACATGTGTGGTAATGTCTTTTGTGTGGTCTAAATTCAATTTCTTTTTTTTTTATTCAAAAAGTAAAGGGGAAGAAACTGATGAATTGGAGGAAGTATTAAAATTTGTCACGTCACATTAACTCTATATTTTAGGTACTCTTTTAAGTAAATTGTATAGATAGTTAACTAAAAAATGTCCCAAACCTCAAATAATCGGTCCGTTCCGATCCGATCTCTAATTAACCCGACTCAAACCCGACCCGATTAAACTGATTAACTAAAGCCACAATACTAGTCTTGTTGTCTTGTCATATCAATTTTTCCTTTTTAATTTATATGTTTAAGATGTACTTTAATTAGTTAAAAGAAAGAAAAACACAAAAAATAATCTTGTCAAAAGCCGTCAATTCTCATTTATCCGCTTTTATCATTCTTTGACCCGTACTTACTCCCATGGACGTGGGACCCGCAACTTAAATATTCTTTCTCTCTTGTCTAATATAATAAAATAAATAAACAGCAAAAATATTTTACCTCTTTCTCTCTCTACATTTTTTCTCTCTCTTCGCCGTCGACTCCTTTTTCCGGCGACTTTTCCGTCAAAATTTCCCCCAAATTCACAAACCCTAACCCTAACCCTAATTTCAATTTCATCAGTTATTAATTTAATAATTGGTATAGTAGTTGCATTGGAATTTGTAGCGATTATTGAAAAACGTTGAAGATAGATCTTGCTGTGGGAACTGTGGGATTATTTGGTTGATTGAAAAGAGGGGTTTTTACGGAAATTAGATAGATCTAGGGTTTGAAATTTCAGAGCTGGATTATTACGAAAATAAGAGGAATTAGTCAATTTAATTAGTCAATTTAATTAATTTAAGTTTGATGGTGGTAATAGTGTAGAGGATGAAAGGCAATGATGTTAGTAAAAGAGGTGGAAATCGGAGATGGAGGAAATTAATTGAATTCTTCACATGGAATGGCAGATCTCGCTAGCTATGCTCTTCCTCATCGTGACATTGAACAGGTTTGTTTTCATGTTTATTATTGTTTTGATGTTATTATTATGTTGACGGGTTTTGGAACTTGGCCTAGTCGATATCATTTGTTTACCTTTGATTAAAACCGCCCTTAGGAGGAATAAAAGAGGTAAATAATTGTTTGAAGGAGGTAATTTTGACTTGTTGTAGACTATATTGACTATGTATGCTGATGCTCAATGTACTTTGATGTTGAATTCTTAGCTGCATTTAAGTTCTCGGGTTTCTTTGTGCATAATCTGATGATGATTAAACAAGATGTAGTTTTGATTTCGGATTTTATCGAGGAGAATGTTGTTCTGGGGGAATAGTTTTGTTAAGTTGGGTCCGGACGACTCGTAGGGGGTGAGAAGGGTCCAACCCGGTTGCTATGGGGTAGTTTCAACTCCATTTTCATTCAATTGGTGGGACAAGATTAGCTATTGATAATTCATAGAGAATGTATAATTTGATTTCGGATTTTATAATTTGTTATTGGGGTTAATATGGTACTTACTAGTACCAAATGTATGCACTCTTGTACAAGTTTCATCCAAAATGATGTCTCTATTAGTTGTTCGCCAGTGATGCTGGTGGTTGGGATAGATGTTCGTTGGCGATAATTGTGGTTGGAGATGTGGTTGTCGGTGATGATGGTGGTTGAAGATGTGGTCGCTGGCCATGTTAGTGATCGGAGATGGGGTTGTGGCCAATTAGGGTAGTGCTAGGTAAGAGAAGTATGATGGAGATATTGTAGCAAGGGTATTTTTTTTTGTAATTTGTAGGAGGTCATAAGGATTATTTGGTAATAAGGGCAAGAGAAACATACCAAAAGGGGAAAGTGGGAAGAAAATAAGAATACTTCCCAAAAAGGAAAGTGGTAAGAAAACAGAAATATGGGGGGAGTATTTTATTTTAAATTACTACCTCTTATGATGTTTTTATTACAAACTTTTTAAAGTAATTTCATTTTGGTTTAGATGGTTTAATTCTTAATTATAATGTTTAACGGAGTATATCTTTTTATTGGTTAAGATTCATATAATGTGCAAAACAGGTAAAAAATTACATTAGAAGTTGACCAATAGTCATTTAAGGAATCAAATTATGACAGAAATGTCATATAGGCGGTCAGTCTATAAATAAAATAAAATTAGGTATTAATAAACTGACGTATTAGGTAGTAAGTACTAAATTTTCCTTGATTTTATCTAGCTTTGTGGTAGACGGTTATTTGTTGTCTATGACAATGAACTTGAGATATTTCAGATTACAGCTTTAACTAAAGAATGGTATGGGGGACGATATTGTGTGATATTCTGCGCCAGGGTTAATGATTTTGTGTACCTTTATTGGGTTCTTGCTTTTGTACCTACCCCCCGCAAGGAGCTTTCTACGAAAGTTAGAAATGATCAATATGATATTTGGCCTCTATGAAGATGGAATTCATTGATGGTTTGTGTTTCGTGTCTCCTCATTTGTCTGAAAAAACATTAAATCTTTCTATTTTGGTTTTCGCCAATATGATTGCCTCCTTTGTAATTATTAGTTGAAGGCGGTTGTGCTCTAACTTTACCTGCGAATCAAAGAAAAAAATTAGAAGGGGTCAAATTTGAGGACAGCTATCCTAACCGTAAAGCTGTGGAGGGGAAGTTAAGATATTTTTATTTATTTGGAAATTAGCTGACTAAAAGTGGCCAAAGTTTTTGATTGGAAGGAGGTCTATGATATTCTAAGTGTGTCCCACTCTTACTACTAGTTACGTTGGAACCATTTTACGGTAATTTGTTTTTGGTTCTTCATGGCGAGCCTATACATCGTGGAGTTACGCTTACTGAAAAAACCCAAAATACAATGAATTTATTGACAGTTCTTTTCTATTCTATACACATTTTCAAAACACCTGTCTTTTCTCTACACTTGATTTTATCAAATCTCCTACCAAAAGCCACTTATGTCTACAAAGAAGGCAATTTTTTTTGAGGAATATCGATCGCGTAAGACCTTTGTTTATAAAGAGAGATGGCTTCTGATATGAGGAAAAAACCATTTGATGATTAATATTTGTTGAAGTTTGATTTAGCAAAAAAAAATGCTTTAGGTGGGAGATTTGAAGAAAATGTTCATAAAAGGTGGGAGCTTTGATTTTACAAAAGGTAGTAGTTTTGAAAATTAGCTGCGTAAGGAGTTATGAATGAACTCAAATTGCCACTTTTATGTTCTACAAGGCTTGAACCCATGACAGTCCTGTATCAGTATGTTTCTATATTTCTTACCAGAACCATGTGCTTTCTTTGCACTATTTTGACTAGATTCATATCTATAAAATAATTTACAGAACATATATCAGGACAATTTCTACTTCTAACACTAAATTTCCTTAGTTCCTGGAAGCCAGGGACTTCCTATGTGTTGTTAACGCAACCTGAGTATTAAAAACAAATTCCATAAAATCAATAGTCGGCTCTCTTTGGAATCAAACATGTGACTTGGTATCTCTTACTTTATGAAATAGACTTCATTCCTGCTGTTAAGTATTCGCATAAGAACTACATCTGCGATTATGGGGTAATTTATATATGTAAATACTATAGGGACAGCAGCCTCTACTTGCTCCCCTTGCTCCACCCTGTGTTACGGCGGAGATCTAAGCTATCAAAAAGTGTATCCCTTAATCTGGCTAGGTTGGAGCTTTATCTTGACAAGATTTTCGTTTCTACTTACTTTTGCAGGCATTGATAGCTTTAAAGAAGGGTTCTCAGTTGCTTAAATATGGTCGCAAGGGAAAACCTAAATTTTGCCCCTTTAGACTTTCTAGTGTAAGTTAATATGCTTCATTCTCTAAGTTTGTTGTTGTTCATTTGATACTAGTGTTGACATTTGTTTTGTTTCAAATCTGTATCTGATTCTGTAATGTCTGATGTAAAGCTGACACGTCAGTTTGTTATCTTTGTGTACTGAGAGGGGCTGCTCTGACCAGAAGTAAATTATATCTTTGAGTGGCCTTCATTATTGAATATTGAGCCTGTAGCATTTTATGTTGATCAACTTCATTGTTGGATGAAATTTATGCCTGTCTCTTGTGGTGCAGGAGGCCCTAGATAACTTTGCAAGACAAATTTAACTCATATACTATGCTTTCAATTATAAATGTCCTTCGTGTTCTCTCCTGATGCTCATTTACATTTGTTCCCTCTTCGCTATCTTCTAGCTTGCTTGACAGATTATTTGTATTAGTGCTCAGCTGAGATATAGATTTTTTTAGAGCTTGCTGAGTTCAATCATGTTAATTTTAGTCTTTGATCTAATTTCTATCATGATGTAGTGGATGGGCGTCATAAGTCTTCATTTTCCAATTAGATAGGTGGTTATTACTCGGGTTCTCAAGAGGAAATGCTTTGGCACAACAGATGTTTTTGCCTTGTTGGTGGCTCAATTGAATGCATTGTTGTGTCAGAATGTCCTCCTTAGAGCCACCAGACTTTCATCTTTTCTGAGAAGATGAATCTTATGTCATTGGCCCATTGCTGATTCAGGAGCAACAAATTTTAAAATTTCCGTTGCTTTGTTAGTCGTATACATTAATTTACCTATTGTCTTGTGGTATTATATGGCTATCGAGGTATGTAAGGGTTTAATCATATAGTTCTTCATATATGTGTCTTGTTGTGATGCTGACCGCACAGGCTCATTGCTTGACTGGGTTCCACTTTCTTGTGAGTTGTGGTGGAAACATATTATCCTCATATATTCTTGGATTGAGATGGGCACCAATTGTTAAATTTGCCAAGAAAGTATTGTAGAATAGAACTAGCACTTAGTCTGGTATCTACGCTTATGTAGTTATGTTAGGAGACACTCCAAGGCATGGTTCTAAATATCGACTGCAACACCAGTAGCCGATCGGTTTATCAAGGTTTTAGAGTTTACCGCGGCCGCATTTTGAGATGTTGTTGACCGCATTTAGCAAGATTAGGCCACGAAATCCGACACCACGACCGTGATTGAAACTGAGATTTAATGCTATGTCCAAGGGTGTTCTGCTCTGTAACGGTGATTTATGCTTTCTTTCTCGCAATGGGCTAAATAAAAAATAGTAGCAACATGGATTCTTAGTTAGTACAAATACGCAAATTAACTTGACCTTATGAATTTGCATGTTTAGGAAACCTTGCTGTTTGTTTTTATAAGCACATTATAGGCACCTCATCATGGGTGAATGAAGTTCCATAGAACAAGAGCTAACTCTTTTATTGGAGAAGTTTACTAGACACCTCAATCTCATCATGTCTGGAGAAGCTTTATCAAGCAAAATTCTGCACTTGCGTTTGTTTCCCTACTGAGTACAATCCTTTAGCTAACCATGAATCTTCAAATTATATTTGACAGGATGAAACAACACTGATTTGGTTATCTAGTAGCCGTGAAAAAAGTATAAAGTTATCTTCCGTGTCAAAAGTAATACCTGGGCAAAGAACTGTAAGTTTCTGTGAATTTTGACATTGTTCTTGGATTTTTTTGCTCATTAATGTTTATCACCTTATAAGCTGAACAATTTTTCTAATTACCAGGCTGTCTTTAGAAGGTATTTACGTCCAGACAAAGATTATTTATCATTTTCCCTTCTATATAACAACGGAAAGCGATCTCTTGATTTGGTCAGTGGCAAATGTCCCACACTTGCTTTTTTCGTGTAATTTTATTCAAGAGTATATGTATGTCCTGAAACATTTATGTATGTCGTTCTTAGATCTGCAAGGACAAAGCTGAGGCAGAGGGGTGGATTGCTGGTCTTACTGCACTCATAGGTGCAGGAAAAGGTGGACGCTCAAAAATTGATGGATGGAATGATGAAGGCCTTTCCTTTCAAGTAAAGTTACCTACATCGATTTTTTTTTTTTTTTTTTTTTGCAGTTTTAGTTTGTGGCCTTTTACTTCTTAAAGTGTAGTGCTATAAGAAAGGTCTCTTTCCTCTTGTTGGGTTCTATGAAAAAATTAATTTATAGGTGATTAATTAATTTCAGGACAACAAAGATTCAATATCAAGTAGTCCAAGTGAAAGCTCTGCAACTTTGACACGATATCTCAGCTCTCCCGAGGGTTCGGTCAGTTTTCATGGTGGTTTGTCTCCGAAGCATAGCCACCTTGACACTTCTAGGCTTTCTCAGAAGTCACAAGTATCTTTAGATAGTATAAATATGCAAGCAAAAGGATATAGTTCTGATGCTTTCCGAGTAAGTGTTTCTAGTGTACAAAGCACTTCTAGTCATGGGTCTGGGGGTGATGATTGTGATGCTCTTGGTGATGTGTACATTTGGGGAGAGGTTATATATGAAAATTCTTCCAACGTTCTAGCTGAGAAAAAGGCTAATTTGGTGGGTACAAGAGCAGATTTTCTTCTTCCCAAGCCATTGGAAGCTAATGTAGTCTTGGATGTGCACCACATAGCTTGTGGTGTTAGGCATGCTTCCCTTGTCACGAGACAAGGCGAAGTTTTTACTTGGGGTGAAGAATCCGGAGGTAGGCTGGGTCATGGTGTGGGTGAGGATGTTTTTCATCCACGTTTAGTTGAATCTTTAGCCACTTCTTCTGTTGATTTCGTTGCATGTGGTGAGTTTCATAGTTGTGCGGTAACAATGTCGGGTGAGTTGTATACATGGGGTGATGGTACACATAATGCCGGACTCCTTGGACATGGCACAGAAGTGAGTCACTGGATACCAAAGAGGATCGTTGGACCTCTTGAAGGCCTTCAAGTGGCTTCTGTATCTTGTGGTCCTTGGCATACTGCTTTAATTACGTCAACTGGGCAACTTTTCACTTTTGGTGATGGAACATTTGGTGTTTTAGGGCATGGAGACAGGGAAAATATTCCATATCCTAGAGAGGTGGAATCTTTGTCAGGTTTGAGGTCAATTGCCGTTGCATGTGGGGTGTGGCATACTGCAGCTGTTGTTGAAGTTATTGTTACTCAATCTGATTCCCGTGCTTCTTCCGGAAAGCTATTCACCTGGGGAGATGGAGATAAAAGTCGTCTAGGTCAAGGTGACAGAGAGCCCCGCTTTAAACCAACATGTGTGCCATCACTTATTGAGTACAATTTTCACAAAGTTGCTTGCGGACATAGTATAACTGTTGGGTTGACCACATCTGGTCACGTTTTTACAATGGGGAGTACAGTATATGGTCAGCTTGGGAATCCCGGTTCTGAAGGTAAACTCCCTTGTTTGGTGGAAGATAGACTTGGGGCTGAAGTTGTTGAAGATATTGCATGTGGTGCTTATCATGTAGCTGTGCTAACTTCCAGGAATGAGGTTTATACTTGGGGAAAGGGAGCCAATGGAAGGTTGGGTCATGGTGATATGGAAGATCGTAAAGTACCCACTTTGGTGGAGGCGTTAAAGGACCGACATGTAAAATATATAACTTGTGGTTCAACCTATACAGCAGCTATATGTCTTCATAAATGGGTGTCAGGAGCTGAGCAGTCCCAATGTTCATCTTGTAGGCAAGCGTTTGGGTTTACTCGTAAGAGACATAACTGTTACAATTGTGGACTAGTGCACTGCCATTCCTGTAGTTCGAAAAAGGCATTCAGAGCTGCTCTTGCTCCTAATCCTGGTAAACCATATCGAGTTTGTGATTCTTGTTTTACAAAACTGAGTAAAGTTTCAGAAGCTGGTGGCATTAGAGGAAGAAGTTCCGGTCCTCGGCTCTCAGGTGAAAACAAAGATAGGTTGGATAAGGCTGAGCTACGACTATCCAAATCAATGTTGCCATCTAATTTGGATCTAATCAAGCAGTTAGATACAAAAGCTGCCAAGCAAGGGAAGAAAGCTGAGACGTTTTCACTGATATATGCTTCCCAACCACAGTCCTTGTTACAACTGAAAGATGTTTTATCTAGTACCATTGATGTAAAGCAAACAATTCCAAGGCCAATTACTACTTCAACTAAGTCCATGTCAAGACCCGTGTCACCTTTCTCAAGGAAGTCAAGTCCTCCACGTTCTGCAACACCTATTCCTACCACATCTGGTTTATCTTTCTCTAAAAACGTAGCCGACAGTTTGAAGAAGACCAACGAACTTTTAAATCAGGAAGTTATTAAATTACGCGCGCAGGTATTATTGAAATTCCATTTGTCTGTTTCGTTGGTTATTTAACTTTTCATGTTTTCACGAGTCTCATCTGTGTTAAGGTTGAGAGCTTGCGTCAGCGATGTGAACTTCAAGACTTGGAACTTGAGAAATCCACGAGGAAAACTCAAGAAGCTATGACACAAGCTGCAGAAGAATCTGCCAAAACTAAAGCTGCAAAAGAAGTTATCAAGTCGCTTACTTCACAGGTTTATTTCTTTATCCAAATCAGGGCAATATCATTTAATTTCGTTCTATGTTGTGTTTTGGCAGTTCTTGGATTACGAGTCTTTCTTTCATACTTGTTGTCTATTATGTGTGATCCTTTGGCGCTCATTCCAATTTTTGGCGACATTCACTTATGCTTATGTATGATCTACACATCCCTAAACTGTACTGTAGCCTTCCTGATTAGGTGTCCCCATTACCATCCACTTCTAATTGTAGTTCCATTGTTTGTGTTTATCTTTTTTCGTTTTCCTATTGAAAATTTGTCGTGGAATTGATTTATTACGCACTGAATTTTTCTTGAGACAGTCTCATCATCTCATGTGAGGCCAACTCAAATCTTTATGTATTCCTTATTAAAATATAGGGTAATTGAGTTTGTCTGACATGCAAGAGCGTCTTGTAAGTTTCTCTTCTTTATAGATGTTGCCTGTTGCTTTCAAGGTTGTGGTTTGTAACTAGTTTCTTGTTACTAACAATTTCAGCTAAAAGATATGGCTGAGCGGTTACCTCCTGGGGCTTACGACGCTGAGAACATAAAGTTTCCTCATCTACCAAATGGCCTAGATCCAAATGGTTTTCATTTCCCTGACTCGAATGGAGAGCCTCCCTCGAGACTGGACCCCATGAATGGCTCACATGTCACCTCGTCAGCTGGAGTTGACAATGCCATGACGAACGGAGCTCAAGGACTTCTCCCATCACCCAGAGAGTCGCAGAAGCTCAATGAAAACATGTACCAGCAAAACAAAGGAGTTGCACCCTCGAGTCTTAGAGATGATCTTCTGAATTCCAAGCTGTCTAGTTCTTCCGGAACTCTCCAGACGTTTGGCAGTTATGTGTCCGATTCTGACGCCTCAGATGCTCGTATTTCTGCTTCTACTCAAGATGGGCAGAACAGTATGAGATCAAGAAGTCCGGTAGCGGTAGGTACTAATAGTCAAGTTGAAGCCGAGTGGATAGAACAGTACGAACCTGGTGTTTATATAACTCTGGTTGCTCTTCGAGATGGAACGAGAGATCTTAAAAGAGTGCGCTTTAGGTAATCCTGCATCCTCATGTGCTTTATTTCTTGTTTGTGACACTGCGTACAAGTGTTCAGTCAACTTGGATCTAATCATTCTGGAAAGGATCAATTTGCCATGTTTAGGCATATGCCAATATCGCCAACATTACAAGCATTACAAAGGTTATGCTTGTAAGTTTGGCATATGTGTAGAGCCCTAGATTCCTTGCAAAACAACGGTTATGGATGTAGGCTTGGCATATGCCTAGACGCTGCAAAACTGACCCCACCCCAAAATGGCTTGATCCAAGTTTGTTTGAACATAACAGCAAGAATACAATCCAGAAAGTGAATTGACTCCATGACTCGTAATTTGCCTCCAATGTGATTGCACTTGATAATGACCCAAGCCAAAATTGCCCGTCTTGAAAATAAATAACATGATAAAAAATGACTAATTTGCAAAACTTTTCTTTACAAACAGGACCTGTCAACCATTTATACTCAATGACCAATAGACAGGTACCTAAATTGACTTGATAATATGATAATAGGCTAATAGCACAACCAAAATGGACCGAACATGAAATAACCGACCCTTACCAACCTGAAATGGATAACATACCTGAAAGCTGAAATGCCCTGGCATGCTCTGTCTGTTGGAATACTCTTTGTATCTGTTTTCTTAATCTAATAGGGACGCTTTATCTGTAATCATAAACGTACAAATCTGATTTTGGTACCCTTTGTGGACATGATCTCTTCTTATTCTAGCCGGAGACGATTCGGGGAACACCAAGCGGAAACATGGTGGTCGGAGAACCGCGAAAAGGTATACGAGAAATACAATGTTCGGGGGTCCGATAAGGCATCAGTTTCCGGGCAAACAGCAAGAAGATCAGATGGAACCATGTCGCCGACATCCTCGATCCGGTAGAGGATGAAGAATAGATAGATGTTGACCCTGTAATTATTGGAAAGACTTTTTTCAAGATTGAGATACATGAAAATGAGCAAAATGAAATTCATCTACCCTCTTCCTTATTATTCCTTTTAGAATTTTTGTGGGGTTAAACATTCCCCTTGGCTCCTTCAGTGTATTAATGTTGGTAGTGTGTATAAAAAAAGATTATATGGGTAACAAGGTCTAAGTTTAGTTTTTTAGCATTCATTTTCATGGTTTCCCCTGTTTTCTCTCCTCTTTTCCAGGAGATGTTGATTGTTTACCCTTAGTTCTTCCCTTTATTAGGCATCAGCATGGGGAACTCGAAAATTCTGGAGGCTATAGACAACTGGGTAAGATTTGTTCTACTTTCGTTGTCTGGAGTTTAATAGAAAATAAATTATAAAGTAAGACGGTTTCACTGTGATGGTCTATTTTTATAAGGAAACTACTCATATATTGCTAAAAATAAGTTTTTTTTTTTTTTTTT
>VHZZ01003338.1:19581-31371 GCA_009801015.1 Silene noctiflora
TAGGGTGAACTATAACATGAACAACATGGATAAAACTTATCATGAGCTTCATGCACTCCTCACCCAAGCGGAGAGGGACATGGAAGCAAGTGGGATTGATAAAGGGAGATGTTCTCGCAATGATATTGAAGAACATGTTCCTTGGAGTTAAAAAGGGGAAGGGCAAAGAGAAATCCCAATTCAAAAAGAAATTCGTTAAAAGGGGCAAGGGCAAGGGCAAAGCTATTGTGAATAGTACGCCCAAATAAAAAGTTGAAGACCAATCCAAGGCCGAATGCTTTCATTGCAATAACAAGGGCCATTGGAGAAGAAACTGCTCCAAATACTTGGAGGATATCAATGCCGGGCGTGTGACGCCAATAGGTATATTCTCCACTTCTCTCTATATGATAGACGTTAGCTTTGCTTGCACTTCCACTTGGGTATTAGATACCGGATGTGGTTCTCACCTTTTTAATCATTTACAGGGTTTAAGGGACGTGCAAGCTCTAGCAAAGGGTGATGTAGATCTTCGCATGGGGAAAGGACCCAAAGTAGTGGCCTTTTCCGTGGGGACCTATGTACTCGCTCTAGCTAGAGGTTTGGAGTTGTATTTGAATAATTGTCATTTTGTACCAACTCTAACTAAGAACATTATTTCCATTGCCGCGTAACATGCGGAAGGCTTTTGTTTTGTGATTAAGGACAATTGTTGTACTTTTTCATTAAATGATTTGGTTTATGGCAAGGCCATTTCAATTGGAGGAATTTATGTTCTTAATAATGTTAACAAAGTTTATCATGTAGAGAGCAAGAAGCTCAAAATGGGTGATCCAAATGAATCCTACCTTTGGCATTGTCGTTTAGGTCATATAAACAAAAGACGCATTATGAGACTTGTACCATCTAAAGTGCTCAAACCATTTGATTACGAATCCTATGGTKTATGCGAATCTTGTCTTTTAGGCAAGATGACTCGTGCTCCTTTTACGAGAAAAGGGTCGCGAGCTAGTGAGGTTTTGGCTCTTATACATACCGATGTGTGTGTTCCATTAACCATCACTGGTAGAGGAGGTTATCAATACTTCATAACTTTTACTGATGACTAATTAAGTAGATATCGTTATGTCTACTTAATAAAGAACAAAAGTGAAGCTTTCGATAAATTCAAAAAGTTTCAACGTGAAGTAGAAAACCAATTGGATAAGAAGATTAAAGCCCTACGATCTGATCGTGGTGGTGAATACTTAAACAAAGACTTTGATTCACACCTAAGAGATTGTGGTATTGTATCACAATGCAATCCTCCTGGCACACCACAATTAAATGGCGTGGCCGAAAGGAGAAAACGAACTTTATTAGATATGGTTCGGTCAATGATGAGTCTAACTGAGCTTCCTGATTCATTTTGGGGTTTCGCACTCTCGTCCGTTGTATTCTCACTAAACAGAAGCTTGACTAAAGCAGCCAATAAGACTCCATATGAGATATGGAAAGGGAGGGTCCCTTATTTGTCATTCATGAGAATTTGGGGTTGCAATACATATGTCAAGAACAAGTCTGACGACAAACTCGCACCTAGATCTGACAAATGTCAATTTGTAGGATATCCAAAGGAAACGAGTGGTTATTACTTCTACAACCGTCACAAGAACAAAGTGTTTGTGGCTCGTGATGCTGTATTTCTAGAAAACGAGTGTTTTAACTTTATTTCTAGAAGACAGAGTGGGAGAAAATTTGAACTTGATGAAGTTCGAGAGCCACAAACCGAAAATGAGGTGGAGGAGAACGTAGAGGATAACGTTCCCTCCTCTTCTGAGACGGTAATCGTTCCTAGGAAGTCAGGTAGAATCAGTCATCCACCTGACCGCTACCTCGGTAACATCGAAGGGGATAGCGTTTTATTAGTTTTTAGAAAGTGACGAACCCACTATCTATAAATCGGCCATCTCTAGTCCCGGCTCCGCGCATTGACTTGAGACCATGAAATCCAAAATGGATTCCATGTACGAGAACCAAGTATGGAACTTCGTGGATTTACCTGAGGGAGTGAGACCCCTTCAGTCAGGTCGCAAAGGGTTTCACTCAGGTTCATGGTCTACACTATGACGAAACATTTGCTCCAGTCGCTATGCTTCGGTCCATTAGGATAAAGTATTGGTTTATTTATTTATTTATTTATTGTTTATCAACTATTTATTTATTTTAATTATTAAATTATTTTTTTATTTATCTATTTAAAATTATTACGATTTGTAGTCATTATCGTTGTTTGAATTAGTTCAAATATACTTTATACTTTATATTTTAGTAAAACGGTTTTATGTAAGATAATGAGTCGGGTTTCGCAGGTAATGTCGAAGCAAACCTATGTTATAGGCCGAAAAGGAAAGGAAGGGAGTGAATCGAGATTCACTTAAGTGTACCAAGTGATTCAGGATATATATATATAACACAAAACACACACTACACTTGACATTTCCACACAAAAACAAAACAAAAACAAAAAAAAGAGGAGAAGAGGAGGTCGCGGCTAAAGAGACGGAAAGACAAGATTAGGGCGCGCTTTTCTAGGACGATCTCTCCGTCAAATTCATCCCTTCGATCGTAGGTATAATCCCATCGTTCTCTATTTTATTTTCATATATTTTTTATGCGTTTTCGTAAATTTTGTCCCGAGTCTTAAGTCGATAATTATAGTAATTGTGGGAATTGTTATCGTTAGTTTAATAAGACGGTTTAATAATTTAATTTGAGAAGGTGTTGACCCATAAACTCCGGATATGGAGGTGTTGGTGTCGGGTTGGTTGTGGGCAGTGTGTTGCGTCGAATTTGGGGTTGCATAGGGAAGGACACGGGCACGGACTAAACCGTCGTCATCTAGCGCCGTGAACATGGCTCATGTGGCCTGACCGTGTCCTGGGCAAGGATAGGCATGGCTCTGTTAAGGGTTGGACGTGGCCTAGCTGCGGACTAGCCGAGTGTGTTGGTTCACGGGTGATAGTATGAAGCATAGGTTACTGTTTTAACGATAATTAATTTACGTTAATATAATTATATTAGGCGCAAGATTGATAAAGGTACTCTTTGCTAATTTGTGATAACCGCTGCGACGAGATTTCTACTGAGGTAGGTTTCCCTACTCAACTCGTGTAATTTAGTTGAACTTGTATGTTAAATGTTTTACGGGAGTTATCAATAATTGTTGTATGTGACGGTCTTGTAATGAGTTTGACTGAGATAATAGAATGTGACGGTCCTATATTGAGATTGGTTGATATGATATCATGTGACGATCTTATACTGAGACGTGGAGTTAGTTTAATATTATAATGATAGTAGTGTGATGATATTTTATCGACAAGATAATTATTGAATTAATGTGGAGATATTATTTTTACTGCTGCAATCTTGTTAATTGTTATGTGTAAGCCTGCAGGCAAGGTTGAGGTTGGTGGTGAGCCAGGCACAACTGCGGTTGTGGACCCAATGAATTAGTAGGCCTGAAATGTGGAAGTCGAAGCGACATGGTCCAGAAGACGGCGCAAGGGTGCCGTGGGTGGTGTGAAGTTTCTAGTATGGTAATGGTTGTGAGTGGTCTGGACCCACACGGTGTTAAGGCCGTGAGCCACATGGTGTTAAGGCCGTGCGCCAAAGCGAATTGGTTCCCGTCTGGTATTTAAATCAGTGGTATTGGTTTATGAGAATTACGTTTTAATTTTGGTTTATCGCATTTCCTTTTATTACTCATTAATATCTCACATGTCTGCACGAGTTGACCGTGTTCTGTTTGTGTCATTTGTCACCTATTTCCGGGGTGGTCTGCGCTGATCCATTCAATGATTTCTACTTGAATTGGGAGCCGTATAATAAGCAGGTTCATGTGTTTTTATGGTTGGTATGCTTGAATGGGAGAGTGACATGATGGGAGTTGAGTCTAGAGTACCACCTCGAGTCTTTAGTTGGTGTTTAGTCTTCGTTGTCCCGTTGTAATATTTTATTCTTTTTCTGACGGCTTGAGTCTTGTAAGAGTTAGCAATGTATCTGTTTTAAAAATTTTATATTAATAAAGTACTTGGTTCGTTTATTCTATATCATTGCCCTGGGAAACTGAGATGGTGACAGCCTCATTTAATCGGAAAAGTGTTGATAAGGCTTCTACTTAAACGGGGTTGTTACAAAGTGGTATCAGAGGGAACGATTCTAAGGCCTGAACGAATGAACCCAATGAACTTAGGTTGATTCTAAAATAAAACAAACCCCGGGTAGAAGCTGGTAAGGAGCCTTTTAAGAGATAGGGGAGACGTCCCACGATCTGGCCCTTCCTGTTTTGAACCGGTCACAGCGTAAGGGGAATAAATGATGGGTAGATAGAGTGGATGCTTATGTTTTTCTATTGATGTCTTGGGTATAAGCGTTGGCGTCCAACGCGTGTTAGAAGTCGTTGCGCAAAAATGATTCGGAGCGAAGTTTGTGGTGTAGGACACCATGAGAAATGACTAGGAAGAACGGTGACGGAAGACAATAACTATGTTGTAACGATGAATATGTTTAAATCATGGGTGTGATCAATGAGAACATAACCTACTCGCATATGTTGTAGTAAAATCTTAAAGCCAACCATACTACTTATGTAATGACAAAATGCTTAATATGTTCTATGTGTGCGGATAATAGCTTACGACATTGGAAGTTGATTTGTTTTCCAGATTCTGCCCCTGTATTGTTTTGGCTGCCATTTTATAACTGTTTTGACTAAGTGCCCCAAACTTTTATGCGTGATAGCACTGTGAATTAGCTTTCTTTTTCCATTGGTTTCATGCTGATAAGAGCTACGGTTTAAAAATGGTAAATTTTTAGTGAACAGTGGTCGGAATGTTACTACACAGTGTCAGTTTTGATCTTCGAGATTGAAAAATCCGCCATTTAATATGAGTATATACTTTTCAAGTAATTCAAACTCCTCTATTTTGTAGCCTCCCACGGGTTTCTGAAATGATGATTCTCACTCGAAATGGTTGTGTAATTATTTAATTATGAATTTTACAAGTTGGCCTTGGAATGTGATGAAGTACTTAATTTATTCTACGTAGACCTAGTATCTTGAGAAATTCGTATAAATTCCTTGCTTAATATTTTAAGGGGTCGTTTGGTTCACAGCTTAGGAATGGAATGGATTGGGATGAGAAATCATAGAAGTATGAGGTTCTAATTCCATACCTTTCAAAACATGTTTGGTTCATTAGAGAAATAAACATAAAGGAAAGAAGGTTGAATCCATGGGGGATGAGGTGGGTATGGGATTCCAAAGGATTAAGGTGGAGACAGAATCCAACAGGACTCCAACTTCATTCCAAATGCCTCAACCAAACACTAGAATAACTAGAATCCATTCCATTCTATTCCAAACCTCTCAACCAAACATCCTATAAGTTGATTCGAACTGTCTCATCTCTCTAAATCGTTATAACATCTAAAAAAATGGTGTCTTAATGGTGGGATAAGTGGTAATTTAATTGCGAATTTCTAAAATGATAGCATGTTTTATGATAAACGCAAGTGGGTATACGATCACATGACACTAATAAATGTTGCTTGAGGACTTATAACCATGTCGATAAACTTTGAAGGTGTATAACAATGATGAATAAATAGATATAGTATTGTTCTTGGATGTGTACATATATATATATATATATATATATGATGCTGATGATTGTACCTCTCGGCTTCTAAAATACTACGTATTATTGTCTTGGGGAACTCGACCGAGTATGTTGTTGGTGTATCTGGGTCAGGCTACAGATCTTGAGATACTCGGCCAAGCAAAGGTTGCACTCGGCCGAGCGGGTCGTACTCGGCCGAGTACATGTGGTACTCGACCGAGTACCGGTTCATACGGGTTTATTTCCACGGAGGGTTAAAAGAGTAGAGAAGCAATTGTTATTTCATTTCGCCAGTTTCACAAAATAAAAGAAAACCCTTAAAGGTTCCTGCGTTCATCTCTCTCAACTATCTTAACTATTCTCAAGGTGGAAACATGGACTTGCGAGTCTCGGATCAATTTAGTTTTTACTATACACGGCTGAGCATAATTGGCACTCGGCCGAGCGGGTCGTACTCGGCCAAGTACTTGCTGTACTCGACCGAGTACCGGTTCATACGGGTTTTTTTTCCACGTAGGGTTAAAAGAGTTGAGAATCAATTGTTATTTCATTTCGTCAGTTTCACAAAAAAAAAAACCCCTCTTAAAGGTTCCTGCGTTCATCTCTCTCAACTCTCTTAACTACACTTAAGATGGAAACATGGACTTGCGAGTCTCGGATCAATCTAGTTTTTACTAGACACGGCTGAGCATAGTTGGCACTCAGCCGAGCGGGTCGTACTCGGCCAAGTACTTGTGGTACTCGACCAAGTACCGGTTCATAAGGGTTTATTTCCACGCAGGGTTAAAAGATTTGAGAAGCAATTGTTATTTCATTTCGTCAGTTTCACAAAATAAAATAAAACCTTTAAAGGTTCCTGCGTTCATCTATCATAACAATCTTAACTACTCTCAAGGTAGAAACATGGACTTGCGAGTCTCGGATCAATCTAGTTTTTAGTATACACGGCTGAGCATAGTTGGCACTCGGCCGAGCGGGTCATAGTCGGCCAAGTACTTATAGTACTCGACTGAGTACCGATTCGTACGGGTTTATTTCCACGCAGGGTTACAAGAGTTGAGACGCAATTGTTATTTAATTTCGTCAGTTTCACAAAATAAAATAAAACGCTTAAAGGTTCCTGCGTTCATCTCTCTCAACTATCTTAACTACTCTCAAGGTGGAAACTTGGACTTGCGAGTCTCGGATCAATCTAGTTTTTACTATACACGGCTGAGCATAGTTGGCACTCACCCGAGCGCGTCGTACTCGGCCAAGTACTTATGGTACTCGACCGAGTACCGGTTCATACAGGTTTTTTTCCATGCAGGGTTAAAAGAGTTGAGAAGCAATTGTTATTTCATTTCGTCAGTTTCACAAAAAAAAAAAAAAAAAAAAAAAAAAAAAAAAAAACCCTTAATGGTTCCTGTGTTCATCTCTCTCAACTCTCTTAACTACTCTCAAGATACAAACATGGACTTGCGAGTCTCCGATAAATCTAGTCTTTACTAAATAAGTTGAAAGTGTCTTTCCTCAATTTCTACTGAGTTCTCTTAAACCCTAATTTTGGTATTTTGGGGGTTTTTGGGATTAGTTGCATTGTTCATTGTATTGATTTGATTATTTTCATACTTGGTGGATATTTCAAAGAAGAAGCCTTCTAGATTTATGCTGTGGTGATTGGAATTTGCTTATCAGGTAGGGTTTCCCTACTCAGTTGGTTGTTGGATGATATATGTAGATATGTGACGATCTCTGTTATTGTTTATGATATGTTCATGATATGATTCTTATATGGATGTTATTGTTGGAGTTTGGAGATGGTATTGTGAGCCATTGCGAGTGACGGTCTCACCCCCATTGTTCGCCTCTTGCATTCTCTCGGCGCAAGGGGGATTTACACATTAATGGACTTGGGTTCGCTCATGCTTGAGCGGGAATTTTGGTGGTACGGTTACGGTCCCCACTGGCGGCGTGGATTACCTGTTGCGATGGGAAATCTGGCAGGGTTACACACCTCGGTGTGTAGTCAGCTACTTGTTACTATGAAGTTTGGAGGTGGTGGTTCTGGTTATATTGGTTGTTCATTTTTATGTGATGCTATGGTATATTATCGTATAGTTGACTGACCCAGTTTATGTTTTCAAAACTGTGGTGATCCATTCGGGAATGGTGAGCAGTTGGCTTAGCAGGTGATGATGGTTATCATTGTTGATATTGCTGCGGGGATTGGCTGGCCAGAGTCGTCACCAGCCTTTAGTAGTATAGCTTCCGCATAGCTTTGTCTTATTTTGTAATCACATTTTTGGAGTTTGGATTTGTATTTGTATTTTTAAGAGTTTGTGACCATTTTAAATAAAGTTAATCTTTAAGTATGTTTCATTATGGTTTCTGTGGTATACACTACCTCGGGTAACTGAGATGGTAGAACTTCTATATCTTGACGTAGTCCTTGATAAGGTGCCTTGGGGTATAAAGGTGTTACAAAGTGGTACCAGATCGACGATTATGGAACCTAAAACCAGTGAATCAATGAACTTAGGGTGTCTAAATAAAATGAACTCGGGTATGAGTTGTTTAGGGCTACCGCAAAGGTTTGGGAGACGTCCTAAGGCCGCAATTTTGCCTTTACAACATTTAACCGGTCACTATGGGGTGTTAGGGGCCGATGTGTGCTTATATGTTTTGCTTAAATGTTTCATATGCATTGACGGATGTTGTATGTATCAGTTGCATGGAGATGTGTGAAGTATATAGAGATGAGCTGAGATGATATGATTATGTGATGTAATTCATATATATGGGTTGATGTTTATAAACATAAGGCATTTTTTTTATTGCGCTTCCTCTATGTTAGAAACCTGTGATAGGATGTTTGACAGTTATATGGGCGAGATATGTTTATAAGCTCGGTTATATCTTTTACGCTTCCGCTGAGCCAGGAACATGTGTATGTTATATGAAAGTTGAAAAGCATGAGAATGTTTTACATGATTGGCATGAGACATCATGGTATGATATTGAGATGTTAGGGTATGAGTTGGCTTGTTATTTTCTGCGCATATTTTGAGTTAGGAACATGTGAAATTGGGAAGATAGAAAATATGTTGCATCATTGATGTTTAAGTTGTTTTATGAAGAAAGTTTTATTTGTATGAAGTCCGATTATGGGAGGGCTGTCTTTAAACGGTTATTAGTATAGTTCTATGAATTATATTGCTGTGATTTTAAGTCTAGGTGACAGCTTGTCTTCTTACGATTCTAACGATAGGTCACACACCCAAAACGAGTAAGAGACGAGTAAGATATGCCTGTTTTACGAAAATTGGATAGTGCTGAGAACAACGTCGGTACTCGACCGAGTACCCCTTACTTGACCGAGTACACCTTTGTACTCGACCGAGTACTCCTTACTCTACCGAGTATATCTTCTGCGGGTTCTGGTTAGTTTCTGGAATGTGAGCACTCGGCCGAATAGTCAATACTCGACCGAGTGACCTTATGTACTCGACCGAAAACCTTTCTGGGCAGATGATGTTTCGTTTTGAGTCGTCAACTTGTGCTTATGTTTGTTTTGAGTTTTAATACATTTTTTTACATACATGTTGGTCTTGATTCATGAGTTAGACGGGTCTTATAATGGGGAGATCAATGTCATCTTAAAAATGGTATGGTTTGTGAGGAAGAGATTGCGAGGGATAATGGGTAGAGGAGGCGAAGTTGATAAGTTATTGAGTCTAAAAGAAAGTTTTGCGATATATTGTGAATGATATTAGTGTGAGCTTGAGGATTGTAATAAGGTTGCTTACGGGGAAGTGGTATTTGGCGCATGGTGAGAGTACGAATAAATGATTGAAATGAGGGATAAGAATGATTGCAATTTGGAATATGTAAAGATTGATGGAGGAAGATGATTATATCTATTTTGGCTAAGAGTATCTTAAAAGTAAGTCGTTAGAGAAGAGTGGAAAAGAGTGGTGTGTAATGAGCTATGATCGGTTTATGCCGAAATGTGGATTTGTATACAGTGGTTGAATTTGAGAATTCGGAATACCAAGAAGCGGACCTAGTTTGGGTAAGTTGTTTGGGAAGGTAACAGTCAGAGGTGATTTTTGATTTTAGGAGATATTAAAGAAGGAGGTATGTAATTAATGAGTAATCACTAGTTTTTGGACTTATTGGTGATGAGTGAGGGTGAGTAGCATGTTGGGAGAGGCTACTAATGAGAATGAATGAAAAGTTATTGATACGGATTATTTGGAATTGAGTTTGGAGTAATGAGAGGGTGATTGAATTACTAAAGAGTTAAGTAGACTTGGATGGTTAGGTACTGTGCGCTAGTATAATGGCACGGAAGGGTTGATATGATGTGAGTGAATGCTGGCAAGCCTTATAAGGAATGAGTATAAGGAAGTATGGTAGTGTGGGGTAGTAGAAATAGGAAGTGAGTAAATGATTATATAAGATATGTGAGATGGCATGTTAGTAAGAAGTTCCGAGTAATTAGAAAAATAAGAATCGGAGAGAATAGATGAATAGTACGAGGATCTAGTGGTAAGCAAGATGGAGGATCATGTGAAGTATTTGATGACCTTTGAGAGTGTCTGGTAGCCATATGGGGGTGCCTTGGAGTATATTATGTGGTATATTTTGATATTTTGAGTTTTCATTATAGAATCAAGGACAACTTAAGGTTGTCATCAATATCGTTAAGTGTAATAGTTGTGTTCGTCGTATCATATGTTTGAGGGATGGAGAAAGAGTAATGTGATATGTGGGTATAATGGTTCTTGCATGGTGTATTGCATGGGTTGTGGACTCTTAGTGAAGAGAATAGTAGCAAGATGGTGTGGTATACGTCGTGATGATTATAGTACTTTAGAGTTGGTGTGAACTAGTTGAGTGACGATTGTTGTGATATTGTGGGATACGTTGTTGAGATTTATCTAAATTCTTCAGTTAGTATTGAGGATTGAGGAGGACTGTTTATGTCATATAGGTAGCGGTTTGAACTTCGGGGACGAAGTTCATTTTTAAGGAGGGAAGACTGTAATACTACTTATTATTGGCATGGGGAACTCGGCCGAGTAGGGGGCACTCGACCGAGTATGTTGTTGGTACTGGGTCAGGCTACTGATCTCGAGCTACTTGGCCGAGCATAGTTGGCACTCGACCGAGCGGGTCGTACTCGGCCGAGTACCAGTTCATAGGGGTTTATTTCCACGGAGGGTTAAAGAAGTTGAGAAGCAATTGTTATTTCATTTCGTCATTTTCACAAAACAAAAGGAAACCCTTAAAGGGGCATGCGTTCATCTCTCACAACCCACTTAACTACTCTCAAGGTGGAAACATGTACTTGCGAGTCTCGGATCAATCTAGTCTTTACTAGATAAGTTGTAAGTGTCTTTCCTCAATTTCTATCGAGTTCTCTTAATCACTAATTTGGGTATTTGGGGGGTTTTTGGGATTAGTTCCATTGTTCATTGTATTGATTTTATTACTTTCATGCTAGGATGATATTTCGTAGAAGAAGCCTTATAGATCTGTGTTGTGGTTATTGGAATTTGCTTATCAGGTAGGGTTTCCCTACTCAGTTGGTTATGGAATGATATATGTAGCTATGTGACGATCTTTATTATTTTTTATGATATGTTCATGATATGATTTTTATATGGATGTTATTGTTGGAATTTGGAGATGGTATTGTGAGCCATTGCGAGAGATGGTCTCACCCCAATTGTTCGCCTCTTGCGTTCTCTCGACGCAAGGTGGATGTGCACATTAATGGACTTGGGTTCGCTCATGCGTGAGCGGGAATTTTGGTGGTCAGGCTACGGTCCCCACTGGCAGTTTGGATTACCTGTTGCGATGGGTAATCTGGCAGGGCTACACACCTCGGTGTGTAGTCAGTTACTGGTTACTATGGAGTTTAGAGGTTGATGCGTGCATTTCATATAGACCTTTTAGGCCATATTTGCAAGCATTTCCATGCTTATTTCGTAATGTTTTACTACAAATATCCCCCGAATAGTCTACTTTGGTTTGTTCTGCATTATGTGCAGGTATGAACCGGAATGACGGAAAAACCACCCCAAATTGTGATCCTCCAAGTATGCATGGAAGAGATGGAGAAGAATCTTTCTACCTAGGGACGCGTGAAGACGCT
>VHZZ01003339.1:697-22667 GCA_009801015.1 Silene noctiflora
CTTGGGTATGTTTATGGGATTATTGCATTACACATGCACAAATAAAATTTCATAATAATAATAACCTTAATTACAAAGGTCTTTAAATAGTAATGTATAGGAGAAGTTTGTATTTAGCATTTAGCAATTAAGTAAAATATATTGTAGTCTAAAATATTGTGGAAAAATGTCTCTTTACAAAGATTGACGTACAAATAAGAGTTACTATGTATATATCAAACTCAAAATAAAAAATACCAAGTCCTTAAAATAATAAAATACGTTAGGCTCAAAGTGTAGGTTAAATGATTTGAGAGGGAAAATTCTTAACCTCACTTGTTCTCTTAGACTCTTAGTTAATAGAGGATCATCTTTTCCAAATATGATTTTTCTGAAAGAATTATTGTTTCGTTTAATAGTTTTATAAATATTTTGAGCATAACTTTGTTTATTTATTTAGTGTATTTATGTTATAAACAATGTCCATAAATATCAAAAATAACAAATAACTTTTAGTAAAAGAACCCAAGTAAGTATATAAATATAAAATAAAACACAATTTATTATCTAAAGCCGTCTTGTCTTACACAAGAATGTGTAAAACAAGATTTGATAACAGTTTTTTCAGCTTATATTAATCATTTACATTTAATATTGTTATGAGTTTTCGTTGGCGAATATATTTTACACAAAAATAATTTAAAGTTAGCTCACAAGAGCCTAAATGTAAAAAATAATGGCCAAACTCTAGTATAGTAGTCCAAGTCCCAATAGTTTATAAAGTCAAATAGCAGAATTTATGAAAATAATAACCGTAGGTTTTACCATCATCGAAGATGCTATGGTGTAGTGGTTATCACGTCTGCTTTACACGCAGAAGGTCCCCAGTTCGATCCTGGGTAGCATCATTTTCTTTTCTTTTCTTTTTTTTATTTGTTTTCTTCATGGCGCAACTCTTTTGAATGAAGTGGAAATATGATTAGAATTTTAGAAGTGGAAAGGAAACGTCAAGTCAAACTGGTAGATATGTTAATTTTTAGTTTAAAGTGGCAGCAGATTGTTGACGTTCCAACATTATTGCATATATATTTGCATGTAAAAATGAATTTTAGGGTAAGAAATAAATAAATTAGTGTTGAATAAATCCAGCTAGCTAGGTTGGTGCATGCATGGTGAATTAAGTAAATAGTGCGAAATTGAGAGTATTGGTAATTATGGTAAAGATAATGATATCACGCCACCGGGTCAAGTCCAATCTCGGCACCACCCTCTCACATGTAGTAAGTGGGGACCCCAATAATTATGGATGCATCACATATAATAAGAGGGTGGTGTCGAGATTGGGCGCCACTAACTCATTTCCCGGTAAATGGTAATTGGTAAGTGTGAGCATGTTTTTATGCAAAAACATGACCCGTGAATTTAACTGGAATCCGTGCACCATATTTTGTCCCTTTTGTTCTTCATGGGACACCTGGTTAGTTTCCTATAATTAAGTCTATAACCCTAAAGCAATTCGCTAATAACTACTTGTATTAATTATGTCTCGTACAATAATCAAATCTAAGCTCCTGCAATCATCATAAATTGATTCTAATTAATCATCATACATCTAACTCAAATCTCATAAACACATGACCCTAAATTAATTAAACTACTAAGTCATCATCACATCACTCAAAAGACCCGTCTTAGTAGTTGTAGAACGACCATACTAGCTAGATCCATAATTACGATGAATTGAATTGGTGTGGTAACAAGTTGGAATAATTAAGTTGAATGAAACAAAAAAAATGTCAAAAATATTTGGCAAAGAAAGATGCAATCAGAAGGTAAGGTAAGGTGAGGTAAGGTAGGTGCACATTTCTCTACTCAAACCAAACAAATTACTTACCCTTTGATTTTAGAGACCACGATAACAAAAAGGGCATTCGTGATAATACTAAAACAATCTTACAATAATTAAACTTACAACATTTTTAATTTATTATAAATATTGTCAACCTTCACCGCCCTAGCTACTACCACCTTATTACCCCCTCTATTTTTTAACAATGTGAAAATTATTGTATTATTTCATGGATAACAGGACAACTCTAGTGGAAATAAATATAGACTAATATATCTCTTTATATAAATTATTTAACAGTTAATTGTCATATATCATCACCGCTAAATTAATTATAAATATGTTTAATCAAATGAGAACATTATAAATGAGATGAAGATATTGCTCAAGTACAATTCATTTCTGCTATTATGTTTAATTAGATGTGTTTGACATTTTCATTATTATAACTGTATGAGGCATTTTGAAAAGGGGCCAAAATAAATTCGTGTAAGTTCATCCAAATCAAACAATATTATGCTAGTGTGAGATGGTGGTTATCGAGCAACTTAGACCTAGCAAACAGACCAATCAAGTTAGTCGTGTAGAACAGATTGTTCCAGTCAACTCAGTTTTGTCAGGTCTTGCAACAGTGCGACACTGTCCCAAATAAAGTCCAACAAATTAAAAATAATGAAATATACGAATAAAGGAAAGAATAGCGGCCAATAAAGTCTAAAAAAAATAAAGAAATATACCCGAAAATTCCAAATATAAAAATTCCAAGAGGAGTTGGCAAGATTATAAGAAGAAAGTGCAAGTTTGGAACACAAAAGCACACTAACTACTGTCGTCTCAAACGTACATAGCCTGTTATCCTCTGCTTCAAACCATTGTCTCTCTTTCTCTTCATTTTTCTCAATTCCTATAAATATCAACATACATTATACACCAATTAATCATATTAATTAGACATACTATTTATACCATTTAACAGAATAAGCTTGCATTTTTCATCCATCAACTTCTTAAACACTCCTTGTTATATATTTACTCATAGATATGTTTAATTAGTGCATTGTTAGTGTTTCTATAATCTCAAGTTTTCTAAGTAGCATGGCATCAAGTGTATAAATTCAAATTTGAGAAGAAGAAGATGAAGACGGAATTTCACCAACAAGTTTTCGTCATCATCATCATCATCATCATCACATTGCACCTTCACTTATCTTTGCTTGCTTCTTCTTCTCCTACTAACCTGTAAGTTCTTTTATTTTTTCTTGTTTTTAAGTACGCAATGTTTTCTCCGTTTCAATCAGTTATTTACTTTATTGTCTATAAGTTTTAAATAAGAGTAAACATGTAAAAAGAAACACACAGAAATTAAAGACGAAAACGTAAACAAATGAGTGAAATACTCAAATAAGGAAAACGTAGATAATGAAATACGGAACAAGGTAAGAGTACATAAAATGTGTAATTGGTAATAGTATGTTTGGGTTTTATCTTTATGAGATGATTGCGAAGTTCACGGGAAGAAGAGAGAAAGTGACAAATAAAGAGAGAGAGAAGAGTAAAGTAGAGCAGAGTGGGTGACTGGGTGAGATTGTGTCATATATGCTGCATAGTATACTCACTGTAATCTTATGATTGTAAATTTGTATGTTGTATCCAGATTAATAGATTATACTCAACTTTCCACGAATCACGTCCTAATAGTAGACACTACTACTCTCACAAAATCACATTCTACTATATTACGACTCAAATTTCCTACTAGAAATGAAACACGATTTCACAATATATATATATATATAGTTTATCCTAATTAATAACTCATATGGAGTACGTAATATATTCATTATTGATTCTTTACATTTACTCGTAAATATAACTAAACAAACATATTCTACTTTCTATTTACGGTCATAAATATCAATTTTCTACCGTATCCAAAATATACTTTAAAACATGCATGTTTTTAGATTTTTAGGACTTGCATGTGCATCCTCAAAAAATGTCCGATTAAGCTGGCGTAGTTTGCGACGTTATAAAGTCGTAAATATAGTGTATTCTGAAAAAATGTGGCCGATTAACCTTAAAAAGAGTCATGCACGAAATTAAATAAAAGTTGTGGGACGTACAGTAAATTAGGTTAGTGACATAGTAAGTAGGCATAACTTTAGGATGAAGAATATGGTAATTAAATGATAGAATAGAGCTTTAGTATTCCAAATAGAAGTAGCTAGCAGGTATCTACTTTGTATGGAAACAAAGGGAAAGCACGCCAATTGCCAAACCGCTTTATTGACCTATTTACCTCCTTCTGTTTCTTACCATTGCAATTACTTTGTGGTTTTCTTTTTGTTTCTTGTGCTTGTTTCATCCCTAACTAGCTTAATTTTACATGCTTTTAGGTTTATAACTTAGTAAGATTGTGACATTTGAGACATAAATATTATAACGTCAATAAATGTTACTATGTTAGTTGCATATACTTGCATGCATGTTACTTAATTCACCCTGCTCTTATATTTATGTAATACTCAATGACGTACATGAAACAATATCACTTATTCTTGACCAAGAATATGAAGACAATATGAGTCGGATAGTATTGGCTCCGGCTCAAAACTTGATTCACATGAGTGATCTATCGTTATAAACTTATAAAGTAACTTGTAAGTTCTGAAAAAATATATATAGATTACGAGTAATCATCTTGTCAAATTCATTGTGTACAAATTTACGTAATTTTTTTCGTATTTAGTTCAATTACTGTTTAGATTTTGTAAATCATCTACTCCCTTCTATTAATTTAGGATTACAAGTATTTAAGCAGGGCTATCTCAAATTAAAAAAAAAAAAAAAAAAAAAAAAAAAGGTGAGTGCCCCCCCTATTATTGCGAGTGACCATTTTGTTAAGGAGTTGAACAACCTAAAAATGAGAAAAAGAATTTTGAAATGAGGCAGCATTATGTCAGACTTTAGGGCATATGCATGGAATTTTGGCATAATTAGTGCCTTTGATGAGGGGCATACTTACGGTGTTGCAACTTTCGCGTTCTCATACAAATTTCGTATACACGGTTCAAGAATAAATATTATTATTATTATTATTATTATTATTATTATTATTATTATTATTATAGTCCAATGTTAAATACTTAAATGTCTAATATCTATTCAAATTAAGTACTTGATCAAAATAAAAACAATTCCTCTTTGTCTAATTAGATTTTTCATTTAATTTAATTAAGGTAGTGTTTGGAAACGCGAAATTGATTTTATTTTCATGATTTCAATTGTAGAAATCAAAATGTTTGAATTCAATTTCAAATCCAATTCCAAAAGTTCGTTTGGGAAACCCATGGAATTGGAATTGGGCGGGACGGAAATGGGTCGAGGTTATTGAATTTTTTTTTGAAAAAAAATATTGTCATTAATTAAATATATTTGCGATCGGAAAAAATATTATATATAAAAATATTGCGATGAAATTTGCAATTAAAAAAATGTAAATAGTGATGGATTTGAAATGACTACTATATATTAGGAATTTGAGAGACTCAAATTTTAACTAGGTTGGAATTGGTAAGGAATTGAGTCTAATTCCAATTCCAAATTCTTTGGGTTCCCAAACACTAGAAATGTTTCAATTACGGAATTCAATTCTAATTATAGGTTGCCAAACATGCCATTATGTTTTAGTATCATGTAGATTTTATTTACTTTTCACATTTATACTCACAGATTTAAAATCAAAAATACAACCAACAAGTTTAATATGAAAAGTAGGGGTAACATTCCCACACAAAATACAACTTTAGTTTGCACCAAAAAGAAAATACAATTTAATAAGTAGTAGCAGTTGTTATTATATGCTCTTAAGTTTATATAATCCTCCCTGTATCGAATGCGTAAAAGACAATAAAAAACCCGGAGATAAAGTATTTAATACATATATGTTTCGTTTTTTTCGTAAATAATCATACAAAATCCAAATTAGCTAATAATCTACATTTTTCATAAGGTTAAAATTAGTATACAATACAAATAATAATAGTGACTAAAGTGAATATAAACTTTTTTATTGATGATGATAGGGTGTTGTGACTATTGTCAAGTGGTAATGAATTTTATTACCACGCTCTCACATACACAATGAGAACCTCACATTATGGAAAGAGAAATGTACAAGTTGACATTTTATTTGTAAGAGGGTGGTATTGAAACTCAGTACTACAGAATAGCGGTATTTTATTTTTCTTCTTTTTTATATCTAATAGTTGTAACAATTAAGTGTATTAATGTAAAACTAAATGGCATGTGAGAACAACTAAGTTAGATGGTTGGAGGGTAGAAGCTAATATTGTCATTTTGTGAGAAATGTAGTCGTGGGTTTATGGATTGGCAGAAGAATGAGTGAGTAAGTGAGTAAGTGAGTAAGTGAGTGGTCTCCTTTTCCTTTATACCGAAAGAAGCTCGTTATTAGACAGACAAACATATTCATAAATAACCAACATAACATTATCGAGAGAAGCATGCGTACACTTCAAGTCATGCATCCACCCAAGTATAAAGGCTTTGTATTATTGCCCAAGTTTATTACACATTCTATTATTCCTATACATACTTTTTGCCTTTCATAACAATCTTGCGTCTCCTCATAAGACCACTATTTAAAAAATAAACAACTGTATTTTATTGCTAGCTTTATATAATGCATAGTAAAAAAAAGAAAATGTAATGGATTGTGAGACTAGCTTATCTTTCCGATGATATTACATACTCAGTTTAGAGATACAGTAAACCTTATTTTTTGTATGAGACAGTTTCATTATAAGCAACTTCTATAACGGATATAACTATATCCATCTTTTCATTCTTGCTGTATGATTTCAATAATAATATGTTAGGCCATTTTTAGAAACCTTGTTAAAAACCCAAGTGGAAAAGCAGGGGCAGCTAATAGTCAAGTACTCCATTCCTTTTGACTATTTATTTACGTTTAAACATTTAAATGAAACGTAGTCAACTAATTAAATAGGCACAAAATACTATTTATGTGGGTAGATAAGAGAAAAACAGAGTGTTTAGGAAGTAGCATTTTGTTTTTGTCATATCTATCTACATGGATATACCGTAATAGTATGAAACCAATAGTCTAATTAAAATAACAATAGACTTCCTGTGAAGTCAAAGTATATGAGTTCCAATCTAGAATGTGTTAAGACAAAATTGTAGGGTTAACTGACTTGTTTGGTAGTCAAAGTAACAACCAAATTGATCATTATTTGTGTGCTTACAAACATTCTTCATGGGATTCTCAACTTTATTTATATCTAAACTTAGACTTAATATGTATCTAATCATGTAATCAAGATTTTGATTATTACATTCAAAACCTCTAATATCTGCCTTCTCTGTTTGAAAATTCAGGAAAAGTGCACGAGCCGTCACCTTAGACGTAAGCGAGAAACAAGTAAGTCGAAATTTCATTTGAGGCCGGTTGTTCAAGACACATCTTTTCATGTTATTTTTACAATGATTATAACTTAAATTTAAGACGATTTTAAGCAAAATTACCCCTAAAAACCTTAATTCAGCGTTCATTCATGGCATGTGTATTTCGTGATTATTGATAGAGACGCCCAAAATTGTAACAAAACCTGTTGCGTCTATTGCAACAAACTCCTCTCGCCTCATATAGACAGACAGACCACTTGCTTTCAGTTTGGACTCAAGGATATGTCTATTGTACTCCGTAACTTTTAAATGATTTGTCATGACCACAATAGTATTAAATTTTGATTTCAATCATGGTCTCGATATCTATTGTTGCGACCTAATCTTGCTAAACACGGTATCATCAAAACCTTTACAAAAAAAAAAAAAAAAAACACATCAATCTTTCAGCTTTCTTTTCATACCATGTGATCTGGGTAGGAAACTGTTGACAACCAGTAATCAAAGATGATAAAAGAGTGCATGTTCTGAGTTTCAGGTGGTGATAGACAATGGGATTCTCCAACTCACAATTGCAAATCCAGAGGGCTATCTCACCGGTGTTTGTTACGGTGGAGTTGACAATTTACTCGAAACTCGTAATGCGGGATCAAACAGAGGGTATCCACAGACACTGCTTTCGTGTCTTCGTCATCACTGCTGCTTTATTCTTAAATTCCTTTAATTGTTATTCAGGTACTGGGATGTAGTCTGGGACGCCGCAGATGCTCATAATGGTTCAACTGACTGGTATGTAAATGGTTCTTCTTCTTTATGTTTCTCGGCTTTAAAATTCGAGCAGAAGGGGGTTGGGTGAAGTTAGATATTATATCTGTGCAGGATACTAGGATCGGTCTTCAAAGTCATAGTTCAAAATGAGGATCAAGTGGAGGTCTCGTTCACGAACAAATGGGATTCAACTGCATGGAATACATCAGATACAAACTGGAGGCTTCCTGTCAATGTCGATCGTAGGTATAATGCATCCCAGCACCATTATGTACTCCTTTAGTTTTGGTTCTAAATACAGCCGGCCTGATAAGATGAGATATCAGGTATATTATGCTTCGGGGATCCTCTGGATTCTACGCCTATGCAATGTTGGAGCGCGAACAAGGATATCCTGCATCAAATATCTACCAAATCAGAACTGTTTATAAGCTTGATCAAGACAGGTATGATTAGTTCCAGTAAAAATTATGCACCCTTGATAGAATGATAGCTGTGTAGGATAATACTTGTCCGTTCTCTGAAAATATTGGCCAGGTTTCACTACATGGCTATTTCGGATGAGAGGCAGAGGATGATGCCTATGCCACAAGATCGGGTGTCTGGTCTACCTCTTGCTTATAAAGAGGCTGTCCTCCTGACCGATCCCGTTGATCCTGATCTCAGAGGAGAGGTAGGTAGTTATAGTTTCTAATTCTAATCCCATGACCTTCCAAGTACGAGCAATGGCATCATTGTACTCATGCTCACTCTCACAGGTAGATGACAAATATCAGTACTCATGCGAGGATAAGGACAATAGAGTGCATGGATGGATATCGTTCGAACCACAAATAGGATTCTGGGTTATAACACCCAGCAATGAGTTCCGTTCTGCTGGACCTGTCAAGCAAGATCTCACATCCCATGTTGGCCCAATCTCATTAGCTGTCAGTCACTTCCATGCCAACTAGTACTTACTACAGTTACTACAGTAGGTGCTCCATTATAGCTGTTCACACTTGAATTCTTCTCCAACAGATGTTCCACAGTGCTCACTATGCCGGTGCAGATGTCACCATGAAATTCCAACAAGACGAGCCATGGAAAAAGGTGTTTGGACCCTACTATGTTTACCTAAATTCAATTTCCGCGGACACCGATATTCAAACCCTCTGGGATGATGCTAAACATCAGGTATAACACACAGCAATATAACTCCCTTCTCAAACTCCCTTCACATCACATTCCCTTGACCACGGAAATTGATTCAGATGGCACAAGAAGTTAGAAGCTGGCCTTATGAATTCCCTTCATCAGTTGATTTCCCCAAGTCTGTTCAGCGTGGATTTGTTTTTGGCCGGCTACTGGTGCGCGATAGGTATATAACCAAGCTACTTGATTCACCAACTTATATCCATCTTGTTTTTCATGGGCTCAAAGTTTGCTTTCTTTAGGTATCGGTGGAAAACACTAAGGTCTGCTAGTTCTGCTTCAGTTGGATTGGCAGTACCAGGTGATGCAGGATCCTGGCAAACTGAAACTAAGGCAAGCTATCTAGGAAATAAAATCAAGTTTTCTACATTAGAAGATAGTTGATAGATATAATGTGTATAAAAACGGTGGCACTAAGCTTGGTCTTAATGCTGTCAGGGATATCAATTTTGGAGTCAAGCAGACCGTAATGGACGTTTCGTGATTAAAGGAATACATGAAGGTGTTTATAACTTGTTTGCTTGGGTTCCCGGTGTCATTGGTGATTACGTATATGTTGCAAACATAACAATCACTCCAGGTTCAACTCTTCTTCTTTCATATAAACATTAGGGAATTCATTAGAAATAAATTTAGGTACGACAGTCTTATAGTGTGTGACTACTTATGGTCTTGGGGAGAGAATTTAAAATTTCAAGCTGAAAAGTGAAAACTCGCTCGGAGGATATCTAATAACCTAAGAGTAGCAGTAGAATGCTAAGCACGTCCTATCAGAGGATATCTAGTAACCTAAGAGTAGCAGTAGAATCAATGCAAATGAATTGAGCCTTCAATACCTGTACAGCAACTACTAATTGAGTGCCTTTAATCCATGCTTAGGCTCTGCAATCAACTTGGGTGATCTTGTATATGAGCCTCTTAGAAATGGGCCAACATTGTGGCAAATAGGTTTTCCAGACCGCACTGCTCTAGAGTTCTATGTACCTGCGCCAAGTAGGTTGTTTGTCAACAAACTCTACACAGATAATGATGTGAACAAGTATGTACTTCTTTCCATGCCAATGCAAGCTGCTGCTTTATCAACAATATTATAGATTCTAAGTTTTTCAATACTTCATCAACAGGTTTAGACAATATGGTCTCTGGGAAAGGTATGCTGACCTTTATCCTGACGAAGATCTTATATACACCGTCGGTGTTAGTGACTATCACAGAGACTGGTTTTTTGCTCACGTTACCAGGTGATGCTCTTATTACAGTAACTGTATGTTAGTGTTCTCGAGTTTTACTCTTTTTTGAATGGAGGAATTTGGAAGGAACAAATCCTTTCTTTGGATAGTAAGTTGGATTGGATGGAAATGGAGGGCTTTGTTTTACCTCCTACAAACAAAATTCTGACCATACTCCATTCTCTCTTCCTTTCCATCCCCTCTCGTTCCCTTCTCTCCTACTATGGCATACATACAGAGGCTAACAATTTGATCATTGACCTCAATTTGCAGGAAGGTGGACAATGATACTTACAAACCAACCACATGGCAGATTATATTTCACCTCAACGACATATTACTGTCCACAAACTATACATTGCGAATCGCCTTGGCATCTGCTTCGAGGTCGGAAGTGCAAGTAAGGAACTTTCAAAGTTTATCTGCTCCTTCAGGATGCACTTAACTAATTATCTTTATTTTTTTAGTGAAAATTCTGAATGAAAACTTGACACTGTGCAATTATTAGGTGCGATTCAACGATCCAGAGTTGAGCGAACCCCATTTTACTACAATGTTAATAGGTACAGATAATGCAATTGCAAGACATGGCATTCATGGGTTATACAGGCTGTTTAATATTGACGTTCCGAGTGAATGGCTTACTGTTGGAAACAACACCATATATCTCAAGCAAAGTAGACACATTGGACCCTTTGAAGGGGTTATGTATGATTATATACGTTTAGAAGGACCGCCACAAAGAAGATAATCATTCTTTAGTTGGGGTTAGAGATTAGTTAAGAAGCAATTGCTCTAGTGATGGTTTGAGTTGTCAGTATAGTGTATGATTCTTTCCTCTTTCCTTTACTGTATATAATATATCTCTCTCTTCTTCAGATACTAAATGGTAAATCACATCTGATAGTTTCCACATTATTCCCAACATCCAACATGTTATGTACCAGTGCAAAATGATGTGTCAGTAATTTGTTTGCCTTCTAACGGACACAATACGGAGGTTTGTTTGGGTACAACACCAGGAACACCCTTACATTTGTCGTATTTGATTTTGTGTAGGAGAAAAATATATTGGACATCTCATTATAGATCTTTCTTATCAAACATTCATACTGACTAGTTAAAAACAAGATAGGCGAAAAAATGATTCTTTAACTTGATGATCAACCAATGTAAACATTGACCATTGGTTTTTCCAGATAAATTTTGCCATGTTTGGTTTTTAAGAGCCTATTTTCACACTATCAGTGTTGTAAATCAGTAAATGGGATACGTGCAGGTAATAGGCAAAATCAAAATCGTTAAGACTTTATCATCAAAGTTGAAACTGGCCAAAATAAACGGGATGGGAGGAGTATGAAACATGATTGACCAACTCGGCTAACAAACAAGTAATTTGAGGGTTGACCACCTTTAACGACAAACAATAAAAATAAAACAGGGATGCAAAACAATAACAGTTATTTAGGTAGAAACAAAAGTGAACGAGAGGCAAACCTGTAAGCAAGCGCAAATCAACGTAAAAGGCCTAATTTGACAAGGGAAAGCATACTGTAAAATGAAGCCTTTCAGATGTTTTATTTCAGTTTACATCTTGTGTCGTAATTCGCTTCAACAAACGCACATTCATGCTCATGACTGAGTGGCAAACTGATAGATCCGGAGAAAATGTGAAATGGCCCGTGCTTATACTAACGCCACACATCAAACAAGCTCTTCAAGGGGATGGTAGTCTGAAACTAGCCTAGTCAGGATTCAGGAATAAGAGCTGCAATAAACTTGAGCAAACAGAAGCATGACGTGGCACAAAATTAAGCAAGATAAGAACTGACGTCAAGCTTCAACACAGCCAACATTTGTCTTAAGGGAAAAATTTAATTTTTGTCCCTTGGCGCACCGGTTAAGGTGTTGCTTTGTGACCGTGAGGTCACGGGTTCAACTCCTTGGAGCGACCTCTTGCCAAAATGGTAAGGGAAGGCTTTCCCCAATTACACCCTTGTGGTGGGACCCTTCCCCGGACCCTCGCTTAACGGGGAGCCCATCGTGCACCAGGCTGCCCTTTTATGCACAAACTCCTAAAATTTAAATAGTTTAAATAAAATAAAATAACAAGAGTTTTTTTCTACAGAAAACAAGAGGAAATAAAGATATACCATGAATGGATGACTGCATCTTTGCCAGCCATCTAGGAGTAGGTGTGGAATTTTGGCCTGCAATTATCAATTGAAACAGACAAAAGCAATACTCTATCTGTTATTGTAATTAAACTTGTGAATGATTGCATTCAATCACCACCAAGTCGATAAGCATGCTAAGCTGCCAGGAGGCAGTCGACTGGGGCTCATGTTGGATTTCAGAAGAGTACAATTGAAGTAGAGAGAAACTTGGAAACCATGGCATTGCAGGCTAGGAAAGCCATATTTTACTCCGTAGAAGATACGACAAATGGGATATTTTGAAATATTATTAGACAGATACATAGTGATATCCAAATAATAATCAGAAGAACAAAACTTAAGAACTCCAAATAACACAGACAGGTCACCAATAATCCAAGACATCAACTCATCCCACTCAACGTCTCCAAAGTTTCCCAATGAACATATCTTAAAGTGAAAGGAACAATGAATTTTTTAGCTCCAAAGAATAAGAAGCAGAAGTATATGATAAATCTATATACACAACAGTAATTGACAAGTTCATTTGAGAAAGCAGAAAGAATTATGTACAAGAATAAGAGAAGACGTAAAATCATACAAAACTTTGAACCTCGAATCCACTATAAAATTCTATCCGACTCAAACTTAGGTTGTGAAAACACCTCGTAGTCAATTGGCCCTTCCACAACCTGATCAATAGTCTGCATACCTTGCAAGCTAGCTGGCTGCAAGCCATCACTTCCAGAAGGCAGCAACTTATACATAACAAATACGCCTAGGGTAAAAATAGCCTGTAGCTTCATCGAGTCACCATGGATTGAAAAGAAAATTAGCATTGAAATGAGATATAGATCCACACAGAAGCGCATGATTGACAATACAGTATCCATCAGCTTTCCATCATTTCCAGCAGGAAATCCTCGAACTCGGTACACATATAAGAAGTTGTATTTATCAACCATGTACCGGTAACCAAAGTATATAGCTCCAACGGGGACAACCAGCGGGGCAAACGAGGAGTAGATCATTGTAAGAGCGAAAATCGTGAGGTTGAATGCATAATACTGAGCAAAGTCAAACTTTTGCTTGGGAATCGGAGAAGTTCTGCTAACAGGGTATACAGAGAGATCATGTCCCTGAAGATCAATCACATTCAACCTTCCACCATTCGTAGCTCCAGGGTTGAAAGCATCTTCAGAGATCAGAGGTCTTCGGAGACTATCAAACGTGTCACTATCGACAGGGTACTCCTCGGTCTCTTCAGGCACTAACTGGAGCATGTCATTCTTTCGGAACTTCTGAAGGTTCCTTTTAATCCAGGGAATAGGGGCCAGAAGATCAAAAGAAATGCCTAGAAATGTGCAGGTGATGAGAAACGCAAGAGATGAGAGGCACGACTTTGCCAGGAATGAGGCGCTCATATATTGTTCTATCCGTCTGCAATCTTCCCCGTCCAAATAACACCGTCCCATGCTGAGGATCGTATTCTCGAGAGAAGACTCAACCAATCCCCTTAAGACTATCAAATTTACCAGAAAAAAACAGACCATCTTGATGAGTGCTGCCCTTTGTTCTCCTGAAACTGTAATGTGCCGCTCAAACTTCGATAGATATGAGAGCGCTGCAGGGATTAGTATATACATGCTTACAAACACAAGCACATTGGGCAAAAACTGAAGAAATATCGCGGCAAACCAACTCGAGCTTTGCAGCCAAGATAACCAAGACTGAGCATTATCCATGGCTTCAGCATTGATTATCCTAACCGCCCTTTGCAAAGCAGATATCACAGCTAAAGGCGAACTAAAGAACAAGAGCATCAACAAAAGAAGGGTGTTGACAAAAACCCGTCTCAATTTCAAGGAAAGCTTAGACGAACCCAAGTGACTCCAGTAAATATCAGACGCCAATGGCGCTCGTTCAACCTTCCATTGGTTCCTCTCAAGCTGCAACTCAGTAATCGAGAAAAACCTTCCAATACGCATCCCCTTCTCCATCCCGAAATCCTTAACTGCCCTATTAGCCGTAAACACATCCTTAAACACAACAAAAGCAACCCCAGCCCCCGGCCCTCTCCCCTCCTTATACGCAGCCACTTGAGCTTCAAGCTCAGCTCTCACTTCCTGCAATCTCCTCAACCTATTATCATCCGTCCAACCCAATCTCCCACACACATCATCCCACAGACGCTCCACTTTTCGCCACCATCTCCGAACCCTGCTACCGCTCCTTAACCCTATCCTCCCTTCCTCCAACAAATCTCTCCCTTCCTCATCATCACCATTGTCGTCATCATCATCATTATACACTAATTGAGCATCCATTTTGGCAACCAGCTTGGAAATATCATCCCTAACCTTAACCAAATCCTCAACTAAATCATCCAAATGACACAAATCCACCGGAACAATAACCCGAAAAACCTTCCCAGGATACTTCCCTTGAAAATACTCCTCAAGCGGACCCTGTTCATTAGCCAAAACCTTGGGCACACCCTGAACCATAACAGTAAAGACAGCAGTAGAATTGGCCGTACTCAAACCGTCTCGAAACCGCGTAATTCTAAGCCAATCCTCAACCTTACAAATCCCCTTATGCACCAAACCCACCAACCCCGCCCCAAAAAACACATGAACCCACAAAAGAATCGAGGCCTTAGGAATGTGAGTAATTGTGGTCTTGGAGAACTGATCATCCATCGCAGCGGTCCCAGCGTAGAGATTCAGAGGTAGAAGGGCAAGAAGAGCGACAGCGGTGGCGGCGGAGAGGATGGCGAAAGAACCACCCTCAATGACGAGGAATTGGGCGGCATCAGCGCCGCAGAAGAGTGCGATCTCACGTGCAGCGGCGTGCCAGACTGCGAGAAGCTTAGTGGCGAGGGCGGTGGGACCCGGGATACGGCGGTGGTCGCTGCGGAGTTTGACTAAGAGGAAAATGAAGAGACAAGAGATGGCGCCGACGGCGGAGATATTGATTAAGTATTGAATGTTACCGTACCATGTTGTGTCGAAGTCGTCAGGGAGTGGTGGTGGAAGGGAGGTGGGCGATGGTGATGTGGGGTGCGCCATCGCCCCAGATGTGGGAGATTGAATTGATTGGATTGATTGATTGATTGATTGAATTAGGGAGAGTATGTGTGAGAATTGGGGAATTAGGGTTTGGGAATTTGTGGAGGAGAAGTGATGATAGAGTTTGATGGTTAATAGGAAGGAATATAGGAGGAGGAGTATTGTGATTTGTGATTCAGGTAATATTTATCTTACTGTAGCAAGTAGCTATCGTCTCCGATTGTGATTCATCAGCTAGTATTCCATGGTATTATGGGATAATCTACATCGGAGGATTTGAGATCGAATCTGGAGGTAAATATTCGCGCAACCTATAAGACAAAAGGATCCAAACATTCTTTAGTACGTAAAGATTACGCATTTCTTTTTTAAAACCGTTTTAACTTAAAATGGTTCTCATGTTCCATTAAAATAGAGGTCATACTAAATCGAATGAAAAGACCAATTGAAATTTAATTAAATACTGTATGACTTAATCTAAATTGAAATTGGATCCAACGTAAATCACATAAACTATCTAACTATGAGTTTTCTAAATTAAGATCTCAACAGTAAGATTTCCAAAAGATCAGAAATGTTTGTTTTGGAAGTTTTACATCCTTTGTTTTCTTCGAAACCTTTTGTTTGGCACTAAAATGCATAGATTAATCAACTTTGGTAGTATACGTTATATTTTACAATTTTAAGAAAAAGTGGTACTAGATAATAAAATAGATACAAATCATAGACAAGTATGGAACCCATCAGCATACAGTGGATATACTCATGAGCATATCACTGCATGTGTATAGTAAATCGCTTTTTCTAATGCCTGTGATGAAAACTAATGTTAATAAACTCGTAACAGGCAAGAGGTTCTACCTCTAATCTTTGCTGTATCTAATAATATATGTCCTCTGTTTCTAATCTTTGCTATATATCTCCACTCAAGTCGACCCAATTCCTAAGCGAACAAGATATATTGTCAATTTTAAATCATTTCCATCTACTCATGCATATTAAAAACTACTATAATGAAGCTCCACGGTCTGAACTAATTTTTAAGCATGATACTGCATTACCCAATTTATCGCTCAATAAACATGGCGTGAAATAAAGTATATATATATAAATCAAAAATAGCAAGTTTTTTCGGTGCTCAACCCGGCTCCTCATGGGCGAGTACAAACTATAGACCTCTCGGGTAGTGATTACAACTTCACACCAGCTAACTAGTTCGGGAATGTATTTGATCTGCAGGGACATACAGATACAAATAAATAAAATGATCAAGTCAATTAGAATGAAAAGTTCATCAAACCAAAAGTGGCAAATGTAGTATTACCGTTAAAACAAGTGTCTCCATCTATCAGTCATTACTCGTTAAAGAACAGTTTTTCACTCCTGATCATAAGAGAAAACAAAAATGAAGCAGTTAAGCTTTCTAGTTTTGTTTTGGGCAACACCTGTCATACTATGAATGTCAAACGATTACAGGTTTCCCTAAAAAGTAACTGTGAACGTACATTACACACAACACCACAAAATATAAACATGGTTACTGCCTGCAATGCACAGACTCACATATGGATTATGGAGTAGCTAATGAGTTATGTGGCCTCAGAATTCATAGCCAAGACCACTCAAGCCAAAAATATTACCTAAACATAAAATTGTAAGGCTTCAAGCTTTGTATTCGTTCACGCGAATCCATTTTGTAGCTGACCACTTCTCCCCCTTAATTACAGGGCAACCACCTGTGACAGGAAAAGTGCTTAGTTACCCTAAAGAAGACAATCAGAATTCAGGATATTATTTTAAGCAGAGTAAGACTATCTCCTATTCTCCAACCGAGGTAAGACTATATCATTCTCTCCAACAAAGGTGTACAGAACTCAATCAATGTAAAGAATTCAAACCACTAACCATGCAAACTTGAAGGATCAAGAGAAGCATCAGGATTCATGCTCCAGAAAAGTAAGGCGTCACCCATTTTTGGTTTGACTGAAAGCCCTTCTTTTCCACATTCAGACAGCTCATTCCAATACGGTACAGCACTTTTGTTTCCTTTTGCATCAGGAAAAACCGTCTCGCCCCCAAAATCAATGTCAGAGCTGTAACAGGGATTAGGGATGTGTGTATCAGAAGGAAATATTACATGATTACATCACAGATAAAGAAACTTCAGTACAATAGTTTAATAAAAATAAAGACTTCATGGTAACTTGAATATGCCATGGAGCGGAATAGCGCTTGAAAATCAAGGGGGGATATGCTGGAAAGAGATAGAAACAGCACTTCGAGAGAGACATAACTTACAGGTACATGAGAACTGTGGCTATACGTTGGCCCCCATTGACAGTATTGAATTCATCTAAGAAGTAATCAAAGTGTGGTTCATACTTTTGTCCAACTTCATAATGAAGAACTTGAAGACCTTCACCATGCTCTGAAAAAAGGTGTACCACGTAAAGAAGGTTAATAATCCAACAACCAATTGCTAATTGAACCTAGAGCTAAGATAAAAGCTAATCAAAGAAGCTGAACCATCTACACATCACCCCACTATTCAGAAAGACTTCAGGTCCTACAAATTACAGCACAGCTCCTCCAAAATTGGTGCAAGATGTGTCATACATGCACCAACATTACTTTGACACTTCCCTTAGCCATTGCGACACAAGACACGTGTCCAACACGGAAAAATTAAAACAGAGCAATGAACTGACTAACATCCTCAAATTGAGTTTTAACGGTGTCATATAAGAGCAAGAAGCGAAATATATAAACATAACGATAATAACAAAAAACACTTTGAAGAAGAACAAAACTAAGAGAGAGCCCTAGGGGAGGCAAGGACCCATTTAAACAAACAGGAGATTTAAGTTTCCTGTCTTTTTTGTGCATGGAACATGAAGTCTAAGACTAATTATTCTTTGGTCTGCATTATGATGGAATAAAGCAAAATGTCTCACCAAACAGATGTTCTTTTTTTTTTTTTTATTGTAAAGTACTGTCGTTTAATAAAATTCTCGATGTGAGAGTGAGACACGCGTACATCCCAAGTGGCAAGATCACCTTAACTAGTCGAACACTTGAACTTTGTTACGATCTTTTCTCACTATCCCAAGAGGCCAAGTAGTTACAGGTCTTAGTCTAATCTCCCTCAAGAGTCAAGACCCAAAAGATCGTGAATCAGATAGAAATCTCATAGAGCTTGAGTAGCTGGTAAAAAGAATATACTTCACCATTTAGATAACTTAGAAACAGTCCTAAACTTTAAAAACAAGTCAATGTTCAAGACATGTCAGATGATAAACCACCCTTAATCATGCTCAATATAAAAGTAATAAGCAAGAATAGTATACACAAAAGTTATTTGGCCTTAAGACTGCTAAGATAGTCTAGACCACATATCTAGAGGTACAAATTGATAGCTTTTGAGGATAGTCTAGTACTCTAGACCACATACCTACAGGTAAGAAAGTGAAATCCGCAATTCTTTTCTCAATATTCCTGATGATTTTATCCCGTCCTCTAGGAAGGAAAGTCCCTGAACTAGTGCGTACCCTAGAAGCAAAGCAAACGAAAGATTTTAGGAGTTAAGGAGAAAACCTAAGGAAGGTTAGCGGTAGGTAAGGGAATCACTTGTACGTGTTAAAAAAAAATTGTAAGATAGTCAATGATTGGCAGAACAGGGATTGTGAAAAAAAAGAGACAGAATGCACAACTAGATACATACCGGCTATCTCTACTCTTGCCGGTTTTCTCGTCAACAACAGTTGACTTTTCCATATGAGGCTTAGCGAGATCAATGAGGTACTGACATTCATCTCTGGACTGCCAAAATCAGAGCATTTGTCAGCTATCAATATCTTTGAATTAGCAGAGCATTCATAGTAACTTGACATAGTATCTCACTGAACTTAAATTAAACTTGCATCCCTTCTTCACAATAACCAAGGGCAATGACACAAGCAAAAGAATGCACAGACAAACAGATGATTGCATTCCGACACCAATACCCAAACTTGTCTTCACAATGCCACAATGGCTTTAGTGTAGACAAAAGAAGATGTATGATGGCACAACGAAGCTTAATGCTAAAATACTACTCCTTTATTCAGGAAAAAAAAATAAAAATAAAAAATGGGTGCAATAAATAGCACGGAGCAATATACAACAAGTCGACAACAACATTGCCCAAGTGTCACAAGGGCTCACGCAAATTGCGGGGTAAGAGACTTACAGCTCTATTAACAATTTATTAGAGAGGTTATTTCCAAACGATCCAAAATGAAAATAGCACCGAGAATTACATCCTATGAAGACTACTTGACGATCAAAAGAAGCATAACCAGTGAGACATTTTGATTTATTCCATCGTAATCCAGAACTAGGAGATACGGAGTAATATCTAAATCGTGTAGCACGAACAATTGGTAGGAGATAATGAAAATTAGCAAAATGCAACGCAAAATCAGCTGAGAAATCAAAGAATCAATACTAAATTGAAAGCAAGTACCAGAAAATTGTGATAAACAACAGCTCTAGGTTCCCAAGACAAGACCTCAACCCACTGATCACTTTTCTCCGTACTCTCCTCAGTTCTGCCAGCCATTAATCAACCCACAATTACAACATAATATTAAATATAAACAAATACTCGGATAAGACGGCCTTGTACAAGTAATTGAGATCCGTTGTACACAATATTAATGTAAAACCGCCTTACAGAAGACTAAAGAATTCAAAAAGATAAGGTAAACGAACTTATGATGAGTGGTGCGAACGATGGAGGTGAGATCATGAACACTGTGAGAGGAGTTAGCGCCAGTGCTGGGAATCGACACGATTCCGAAAACGAGGAGGATCAATGCGATGAAGGAAAAAGTCAAGAGTAATGTGAGCACCAGCGTTGACGATGACATTGATCCGGATTTCCGAGGTGGGCCCCGCCCCAGCTTACCTTTCGCCATTAATGGCGGATTTGGAGGTGATAAAGATCTGATTTAATGTAAGTAAGTATAGTGTCAATGGAGAGATGTGAGGAGGTATTGGTGGATTGTGTTGAAGTTTCTGTAAAAGGGGTGAGAGTGATGGAAGAAGAGAGAAAGAGGAGTTGTTTTTTTCAACGTTTTTAATGCTGTTTTGGTATGTAGTTTTGTTGGGTAGATTATCATGTATTCATGTGCGTTTTTGGCCCCGAATACTCCCTTCATTCATCCTTTTTGCACAAGTTTTAAGAAAGAAATAAAAAATTAATAAATATACAAATTATGTTAAGAGAAGTTGCTTTATTAGAGCAATAGCAATGGTTGTGGTTTCATAGAATATATTTTCATTGACACACAAGCACACATCACCATATATGAAACTTTTTATTTATCCTCAATGGTAAAAGTTTCATACTTTACTTGTGGGTCCCCTTTTTCTCTCTTTTTATAGCATGAAACTGGTTTCTTACTTAAGAAACTCATTTCATATAAGGAACTCCTTATTTTCTAGCTCAATGGTTAAGAAGTTCCTTATATGGTATGAAACTCCTTATATGTTACCATTGCTATTGCTAGTGAGGCAAACTAATTTTCCAAAAAATTAGTCATTAAGCATTCCCACCAAAAATTAGTAGGGCCAAATACCCCACCAAATTTTACAAAGTTTTGAAAGTCCCACCATTTTCCTTAGGATTCCCCCCCCCCCCCCCCCCCCCCCCCCCCCCCCCCAAAGGCAGAAATTATCACTGAGTTGCCCTTTATAAAAGGTCATTTCTCTACCATATTACAGCATTAAAGAACTTCACAATAAAAAAAATAACTTTACAATCTCATTAAATTTATATTAAAGTCTACCAAAAACAAACAAAAAAAAAAGAGCAGCTTCTGAAGAATGGGTGCAAAGTGTCTGTCAGAAGATGGGAGGCAAGAAGTTGAATTGTATCTACTTCAACGATCAACCAACGGGAAGCTACGTCGTGGCATTATGATAGAAGCAGCTGCAAAATGGGGGATAAGTACCAGAACAGTGGGTGATATCTGGAAACTTGCAAGCAAACCAAGGTTAGTTGGTCAAAAGTTTGATGTAAAAAGCAAAAGAATAGGAAACAAAAACATAAAGAGAATAAGGAGTTTATAAAAACAATCGATGTCGAACTTAGAGATACCATATACAGAGTCGCAAAACAGACTGGAGTTTTAGTTGGGACTGTGATACTACGGTTTCCCCTACCTTTGGTGACTCGACCGAGTAGGCCCTACTCTGTCGAGTAGGTTGGTGTCCTTTCAAATCAGGTTCTGG
>VHZZ01003339.1:92334-106115 GCA_009801015.1 Silene noctiflora
AAAATAAATAATTAAATGTAATTATATATATATATTATTAATATCATAATTTAAATGAAAATGTAATTAGAAATATTAAATATAGAATACGAAATAAATATAAAATAGGAATAGAATTAATTATAAATTAAATATTATAAATCGATGAATATGAAAGAATATCATTTTACGAAATAATCATAAAATACGAACAACTATTGAAATGTGATTCACGAAATAATAATAGTTTATATATAAATCGGCTTAACTAAAAAATTCATTTGAAATACATTTATAAAGACGTAATTTGACTTGCGTCGACCATCGCTGAAATACGGGGTATTACAATAATGAAATTACAACTAAATGAATACTTATGAATAAGGGTAATGCTAGATAATGGTAATGACATAAATATTAGAAAAGATGCTAAATAAAATAACTAAGGATTAAACTAATATGTAATTAACAAAATGACTATGAGTAAATATAAATATGTAATTACTAGATAATAACTATAATGGATAAACCTTAACAACAACATGTAGTAAGCTAATAACAAAATGAAAATGCTAATGACGATAATGATAACAATGAAATGGGTGGAATAACTATTAACAAATGATGAATTAACGAGCTAACTAATAATGAGAATGACAAAAGAAATTAACAAAATAAAACTAGAAATAAGATTACCGCAATAGTAGAAATGGAAATTGAATAAGAAGAACAAATAAAACCCAAATAACTTGAAATGTAACTTGAATTATAACTTTGAATGCTCAAAGAAATGTTTTATAACAATAAATAAAGCTAAAGGAAATCTAAAGAATATTCTGAAAATTGAAATTTGTGTGTTAAGGCGTATGAAGTGTGTCCTAAATGACGGATTCAACGCCCCTTTAATAGGAATTCGAGGGGAAAACGTAAATGTCATAAATAGGGGTAACTCCGATCGAGGACACCCAACCCTGATCGGGGACGAGGGAATCCGATTTTTATTCATAAAAGCTTTGACTAAATGTCATAAGGAATCCAAGAAACTCGTCTTAACTCTTTTTAATTTCTCGACTTATTGCAAATGAAGAATCCAAAGTTTACTCTTAATCTTCCTTGGGCTTCATTTCTTTTACTTGTACACCAATCAAAGGTTTATTTGGGCTTTATTTCCTTTACTTTTACATCAACCCAAAATAGGTTTCTCAAAATGCTCCTCCATGGTCAAGTCTTGTTTCTATTAGCCCCGTGAACCTTGGCGATTTCTAATTTGACGGGAAAAAGCTACCAAATGCTTCATTTCCTACAAAATGCAATGAACACAAGAAAAACACCTAGAACACTGAATTATCTCACAAATACACTAATAAAAGTGCAATAATCAAATAAAACCGAGCTAAAATAGGGAGTCAAATCATATATAAATTGGACACATCAGGTGTCATATCTCGTGCTTTTGGACTTTATCATGAGTAGTGTAACTGTAATACCATGATATCGTGGGACCCGTATGGGAGTCTCAGGATGCGTGACAAGATAACCGGACTTGATAAGGGACAACTCGGGAGTAAAGTATAGTCATATACTAGACCAAGTAGGATCTAGACCAGACCTAGTGAGTCTGCAGTGAACCGAGTAGAGCTTTCAGCAGATCGAACAGATGTCACTCGGCCGAGTACGACGGTACTCGACCGCGTGAGTGGCACTTGTCCGAGTGGACTCGGTCACTCGACCGAGTGGTACTGTGCAGTACCCGATAAGACCCAATTTCGGGACCTTATCCTAATTCACTTCATTTTTCTTCCTTATTACTCCAAATCCTCTCCCTTCTCTCTAAAACCCTTCAAAATACCTTCCTATGAGATTTAAGCTTGGATTAGAGGGTTTCTCACCTTGTTCATCATTCCTTTCACCTAAGTAAGTTAAGATCTACCTTCTCTAGTTTATTTGAACCTTAACTTTTGGGGATTTTGTTATGTGTAATTAATTAGTAATTAGTATGTGTAATATGGGTAATAATAAGGGGTTTTGTATTGTATTATAGTGTAGGATGTATTGTGATAATATTATGTGGCTTATATAGGATGAGACGGTTTCATGAGACGGGATTGTGTCGGATTCGAATAGCTTCTGGAGATTGCTAAAAGGTAGGTTAATCCTACTCGGTTTTGATAATGTAAATGTGTGATCGTGTGCATTTGTCACTTAGAATCCATGATAGAAGTAATGTTGCATTCACTATGGTGATTGAAATTGATAAGGAGATTCACATGTGTCGAAAATGCATTATAACATGAGATTGGTTTGTGACGACTAAAGAGTCGGTTTATTGGATACATTGGTATGCGTATGACATGGTTGGAAAGTGTCTGATGGAAAGTCATATTCGGTACATTGCGTTTTGTGTTTGCATTCATGTGGTTATTCTACAGGTTGATGATTGTTGGAGGAGTTGTGATGGTGGTACTTGTTGTTATGGAGACGTAAGGTGGTTGAGAGACCATCTTACGCTCGTGTCGTCTCTTGGAGCTTTCCACTCCAAAAAGGGATGTGCACATTAAGGGCTTGAGTTATGGCGGGACATGTGTGGTTGAGACACGTCGTCTGGCAGGGGTTCCTGTTAGCTCCCGGGCCCGGTACCACGGGTGTGTCCCGAGTAGCTTTTAATGGACTGCGGTCCGGCTGTTTTGGTGTGCGGTCCCGTCACCGAGTTGTGGGTACATCTGGGTGTGTCCTGGTACCGGTATGATTTTGGTGAAATCGTGTCTCATTCATATCATTGACATGTTGTATATTTATATATCGTGTTGTGTCTTATTATTGAAACTGACATGTTTGGATTGTGTGTAAACTGTCACCTATTTTCGGGGTGACCTATGTCGATCTATAAGATATTTCTAATCATATGGAGAGCAGGTTATATACTGGTTGGTTTAGTGTCACGCGGGAGACGAGACGCGCTTTAGACTTGGAGTCGAGCTACATAGTTGGATGACTTCGATAGTAGTCAAGTTGTATATCTTATAGTCTACATTTAATCATTTGTAAATCACTAAACTTGTTATTTATTTAAATAGTTCTTTGATTGGAGTTTTGAAATACTGCATCGGGAAACCGAGATGGTGACATCCTCCCATTACCTTGGTCGGGTAAGAAGGGGGTGTTACAGTAGCGGTCCATACCTTTTTTTGAGCCTGATTTGTGTGGCAAATGACGTCGGATGCTCTTCGGGTCTCCTTTGGGCTTTGGTAATCAACTTTAGGTGTTCGAGTTTTTGGTGTAGAACTATTATTCGACCATGTGGGTCCCTGATAGTGATGAATCGAGTGAGCCATTTGATTCCCCAAGTTGTAGGTGACACGTGGAAGGCTTCAACTCTTTTTTGAGATTCATATCATGCCATTTCACACTTGCTCTATAACTCCTTAATATCTTTATCTTTATTTGGTGGAGATGTCAGACAAAGAAGATGAGAAGTCTCCCAACTCCGCCTCAGCTGTCCATGACTCGGATCCGGCCTATGCCTACAACAACCGTGGCATTTCACTACTCTCAATCTCCGTGCTTTGGTCTTCTCGAGCTGATAGACCGATTTCAAAACGTTGAGGATACGATGAAAGAGGAAAAAAACTAAGGAAGATCTTGCTGAGAGCGTGGGCTCCTAAGTCCAGTCGAACAACGTGGGTTTTTGGAGGACGTACGTGCTCGAGTGTCGTCATCGTTTTCTTGCATATCTCAGAAGTGGTGGCAGTCCGGCTGTCATTGCACATCGCCGCTTTCATTCCTGAATACGTTCTTGACCCGACCTGTCAGGGAGTAGCCGACCAACTCTTACCGAGGCGGAAATGTTTGACAAAGATTCCAAGTCGCTCAACCTGCCTCCGTCAAAGTCCTAATCCTAAGTGCCGAGCTTCTGTATCGGCGGCGGTTTCACCGTGCATTAGGCACGTTGAGTCTGGGTAGATGGGTTCTTTGATATTTCTCTTAATTTTCTTTGTGTTTCTTCGGACCGAGTCCTTATGTGGGTATTTCTGGTCAATGGTTCAATAATTCATTAAGAATATTGTTTGGGCAAATTATCTTCGAGTCAAAATTTATAGCACAATGTATCAGTACGAGCAAAATTAATTGACTCCAAATGACCCATAAACCATATTTTGACCAAATAACTCATCTTGACCCAAACTAGACTCAAACACTTAACGCAAACGTAACCTACAAAACATACCCAAAGCAATCCAACCCGCATAATAGTTTATATTATATATTATTTCACTCTCACATCACCATTCATTACTTCTGTTTGCCACTATTAGATCATGTCAAGAAATAATCTAAGTCGTTTAAAAAACATTGAGATAAGAGTTAATGAAAAGGATCCAAATGCATCCAAATCACTCATTCGACTGATGGTCAACTTGAAAAAAAAAAAAAAAAATCAAAAATCGAGCATTCCGAAAAGGGTAGTTCTGGATTTCGGTCAACCCACATCGAGAACTTAGCGTGAAGCAACCCTAGCCCCTGTCTATAAATACAACCCCAAGGGTTCTCAATTCCTCATATTTTTCTTCTTTTTCTTTCTCTTTCATCAGCCGTAGAGAGAGAAGTGAGGAGAAAAGAGAATTGTCCGAGAGATCCTTCATCTCGTCAATTGTTTACAATTTGCAATTTTATTTCCAGAAATTCTTAACACTCTCAACAAACACTGACCAAAGCAGAGTTTAAAATTTTAATCGGACATAACTAAAGAAAACTTTGTTTAAAATTTTACGATTTTCTTGAAAAACAAATAATCCTTAATTTCATCATAAGTTTAATTTCTCTAAATCATGGATTCACGGTTTCCTTATTCACCGGCAGAGGTCGCCAAAGTTCATATGATCCAGTTCGGAATTCTCAGCCCCGACGAAATTGTAATTCCGGAACCCTAATTTTGACAGTTGTATAAGTTCTTCAAAATATGAGACGAGATTATGAACAACATGATTATTGTTACTTGAATTTGAATGAATATGTGAATTTAATTTGCAGCGGCAAATGTCCGTCGTGGAAATCAAGTACAGCGAGACGAAGGAGAAAGGAAAGCCGAAACCCGGAGGTCTGAGTGACACGAGGCTCGGCACTAGTGACCGTAAACTAACGTGTGAGACGTGTGCAGCGACGAAGGAGTGTCCAGGACATTTCGGACACCTTGAGCTTGCTAAGCCTATGTTCCACATATCTTTCTTAAAGACAGTTCTCAGCATCTTGCGTTGCGTTTGCTTCGGCTGCTCCAAGATTCTAGCTGATGAGGTCTTTCTTGATCGCATTGTTATAGTTAATGAATTTAAAACGAGTAATAATAAAACTAAACTGAAAGAATCTAAGTACGTTGCTAATGGAAATTTCGATTACGGAAACATGTTTTAAAACATAATACTACCAAGAAATGGAGTGTCTCTCTCAAGAATGATTAAATGCGCACTTAAATGGCGGTGATACTAGCACTCATGTTCCGTATATAGATCTCGGTTTGTTAAATTTGGCGGTTTTTCTAACAAGTGTCGTAAGGAGACGTGTTGAGAAGTGGTAGCTTAAAAATTGAATTATATGGACCGAGTTCGGTTGTGTTATTGTTCAATGATGTGTTGATATATGTCTTGTAATCTGAAATGTAATGTTCTTTTATTTCAAGATTTTTTAGATATTTTAAGATCTTTCTAGTATTATTATGTTATAAATTTGGAGGTAAATTTTGGAATGAGAGTGCAACGCAACTGTAGGTACAAACGCTGCGATTTTCCGTTTTTGTGTAATTGCATGTAATAATTTTGTTTTTAGTTCATAAAAGTTAGTAGGTAATTTACTAACGATTAATTGTGCGTAATTATGAAATTCTTCCATGTTTTTAAAATTTATTAATTTACGCTTTGGAGATAAGATGATTTGTCTTATCATAATTTTAATAGTTTTATTTTAGCGGAGAGTATATAGAAGATTAGTATAAATGTTACGGAGTAGCTAGGGAGTAGTTTGGAGAGCACGACAATTCAGCGTATAAACTTCAGTGATTTATGTTTATGTGATGGTAGATTCTGTAGCTGGAACTGATTGTATTTGTGTTACCGATATTGGCAGGAGAATCACAAATTCAGGACAGCACTTAAAATAGGAAACCCGAAAAGTAGGCTAAAGAAAATTTTGGAGGCCTCCAAAAGTATACAAAAATGTGAGGGCGATGATGATATACATGTGGAAGGTGAGATTACTGATAAGGCTGTGAAGAAAAGCCATGGTGGCTGTGGTGCATTACAGCCGATTTTCACTATCGATGGCATGAAAATTATAGCTGAATATAAGAAGAAAAATGGTGATGAGGAATCGCTTCCAGAGCCTGTTGAGAGAAAGCAGCATCTTACCGCTGAAAAGGTTTCATAGACTTGGTCTCTGTATTTGTTGTTGAACAGTTTCAGACACACGGTTATCAATTTATCGTGCTGTGAATTTGTGCATTCCAGGTGCTCGGTGTTTTGAAGAGGATAAGTGATGAAGATTGCCAGTTGCTGGGTTTTAATCCCAAGTATGCTCGCCCTGACTGGATGATTCTTCAAGTTCTCCCAATCCCTCCACCTCCTGTAAGACCATCTGTGACGATGGGCACTTCCTTAAGGAGTGAGGCAAGTATTTACACTTTTGATGTGGTGTGGGCGGAGTATATTGTTTAGGATCATTGACAGTACTGATTTGTCGTTTGGGATACTTTGTTTAGGATGATTTGACCCACCAGCTAGCCATGATTATTCGGCATAATGATAATTTGAGGAGACAAGAGCGGAATGGGGCTCCTGCTCACATTATATCGGAGTTTGCACAGTTACTCCAGTTTCACATTGCTACATACTTTGATAATGAGCTACCTGGGCAGCCGAGGGTTGGTTCTTTCTTTACGTGCCTCTTTTGCTCACTATTTGTTGTAACTCTGTAGAGCCTGCTTTATGTGTATAAACAAGGCTGACTCTTGTGTTTACTTTTAGGCTACACAACGTTCAGGTAGGCCTATCAAATCAATATGTAGCCGACTGAAAGCGAAAGAAGGGCGTATTAGAGGCAATCTGATGGGAAAACGTGTTGACTTTTCTGCTCGGACGGTTATTACGCCTGACCCAAATATCAACATTGATCAATTGGGTGTGCCCTGGAGTATAGCCTTGAATCTCACATACCCTGAGACTGTCACACCGTATAATATTGAAAGGTTCCAACTTATTCCAGATGTATCTTTGTAATTTTCTACTTTTGGAACTCTCTCTTATGGTGGTCCTCTTCCTTTACAGATTGAAAGAGCTTGTCGACTACGGTCCTCATCCTCCACCTGGTAAAACCGGTGCCAAATATATCATAAGGGACGATGGTCAGAGGCTTGATCTCCGTTATTTGAAGAAGAGTAGTGATCATCATCTAGAACTGGGATACAAGGTATTGTTTTTGTACTTGTGGGTGTGCTTTTTATTGGCTCAATCTTGTTTTTATGTGTTTAAGATTTACTGGCTGCTATTAATGAAGGTGGAGCGGCATTTGAATGATGGGGACTTTGTGCTTTTCAACCGGCAGCCCAGTCTTCATAAAATGTCTATTATGGGGCACAGAATAAAGATTATGCCATATTCTACATTCCGTTTGAATTTGTCTGTCACCTCACCATACAATGCTGATTTCGATGGTGATGAAATGAACATGCACGTTCCCCAATCTTTCGAGACTCGTGCTGAAGTTCTTGAGCTGATGATGGTGCCTAAATGTATTGTGTCCCCACAAGCCAACAAGCCTGTCATGGGTATTGTGCAGGATACCCTCTTGGGCTGCCGCAAAATCACAAAAAGAGACACCTTTATAGAAAAGGTAACATATTTTGGACATTCTCTTTTATTTTGATATTGTACCGTAATCTAGTCTTCCTTAATTAATTGCTTCCTTTTTGGTGTTTTCCTGTTTTACAGGATGTCTTTATGAATATTCTTATGTGGTGGGAAGATTTTGATGGTAAAGTTCCCCAGCCATCTATATTGAAGCCGAGGCCTATTTGGACAGGAAAACAAGTATTCAATCTTATTATACCAAAGCAGATAAATCTTGTGAGATTTGCAGCATGGCACCAGGAAAGCGAAACAGGGCACCTGACTCCTGGTGATACTCGAGTTCTGATTGAGAATGGGGAGCTACTAACTGGCACATTGTGCAAGAAGACGCTAGGGACCTCCGGTGGCAGTTTGATTCATGTAATTTGGTATGTAACGCCCTGCTGCTATGTTCTTGGTTTGCTAACTTTGGACGAGAGAAATATGTTTCAACTCCATGGGTGGTTTTGGTGGGACTGCATTTCTTGGGTTTTTTTTTTTACTGTTGATGCAAACTAATCATTCAAGTATAGTACCATATTTCATCTACTTGTACACCATTTTTCGACTATGTATTATTTGTTTTTTTGCTTAATGTTAGCCAACCCCAAAATATTTTGAGACTAAGGTGTTACTGCTGCTGTTGTTTATTCTGTAAAAAAAATTGCCTGGTGGTTTAGATCAGATGTCCAAGTTTAAGAAACATATTCAAATGTATTTCAATTTAATTTTCACTCTTACCTTATAATTTGTTTCAAAATGAATACAGGGAAGAAGTTGGCCCAGATGCAGCTCGCAAATTTTTGGGTCACACTCAGTGGCTTGTCAACTATTGGCTATTACAGAATAGTTTCAGCATTGGAATCGGAGATACAATTGCTGATGCTGCTACAATGGAAATTATTAATGAAACTATATCTAAAGCCAAGACTGAAGTGAAAAATCTTATCAGAGCTTTTCAGGAAAAACAGTTAGAGCCTGAACCCGGGCGTACAATGAAGGATTCATTTGAAAACAGAGTCAACCAGGTCCTGAAATGAATTGCCTTTGTGTTTGTGTGTTCTTTTTATGGTTTCATTTTCTAATTTACCTTGCTTATCTAATTTCGAAGCCATCTAATTTATGTAGGTTTTGAACAAAGCTCGAGATGATGCAGGAAGTTTTGCACAGAAGAGTTTATCTGAGAGCAACAACCTGAAGGCTATGGTCACTGCAGGGTCGAAAGGAAGTTTTATCAACATATCCCAGATGACTGCTTGTGTGGGACAGCAGAATGTCGTAGGCAAACGGATACCTTTTCATTTTATAAACCGTACATTGCCTCATTTCACAAAGGATGACTATGGGCCAGAGAGTCGTGGGTTTGTGGAGAACTCTTATYTAAGAGGKYTGACACCYCARGARTTCTTTTTCCATGCWATGGGWGGYAGAGAAGGTYTAATTGATACYGCTGTCAAAACTTCTGAGACTGGSTACATTCAGCGRAGGCTRGTAAAGGCTATGGARGATATYRTGGTMAAATWTGAYGGGACYGTTARAAAYTCYCTTGGGGATGTTATWCAGTTTCTTTACGGTGAAGATGGCATGGATGCTGTTTGGATAGAGTCCCAGAAATTGGATTCATTGAAAATGAAGAAGTCAGAATTTGATGCGACATACAGATATGAGTTTGATGCCGAGAACTGGGAGCCAGATTATATGTTGAAAGAACACGTGGATGATCTGAAAACAATTCGCGAGTTCCGCAATGTGTTCGATGCTGAAGTGCAAAAGCTCGAAGCTGATAGATTTCAACTTGCTACAGAGATTGCTGCTACTGGTGACAACTCTTGGCCACTGCCTGTTAATCTCAAAAGGCTTCTATGGAATGCCCAAAAAACCTTCAAGGTTGATAACCGAGAAAAGTCCGATATGCACCCAATGGAAATTGTTGAAGCGGTAGATAAGCTTCAGGAGAGGCTAAAAGTTGTTCCCGGTGATGATTTTCTGAGTATGGAGGCTCAGAAAAATGCCACCCTCTTCTTCGGCATCTTACTGCGAAGTACTCTAGCCAGCAAACGTGTCCTGAAAGAGTTTAAGCTCAATCGTGAAGCATTTGAGTGGGTTGTGGGTGAGATTGAGTCCCGATTTTTACAGTCTCTGGTAGCACCTGGAGAGATGATAGGCTGTGTTGCTGCTCAATCAATTGGTGAGCCTGCCACTCAAATGACTCTGAACACTTTCCATTATGCTGGTGTGAGTGCTAAGAATGTCACTCTGGGTGTTCCGAGGTTGAGGGAGATTATCAATGTGGCCAAGAAGATTAAAACCCCTTCTTTGTCGGTCTATTTGAAGCCTGAAGTAAGCAGCACAAAGGAGCGGGCCAAAAATGTCCAGTGTGCTTTGGAATACACTACTTTACGTTGTGTGACACATGCCACTGAAGTGTGGTATGATCCAGATCCTATGAGCACAATAATTGAGGAGGATGTGGATTTTGTCAGGTCCTACTATGAGATGCCGGATGATGAGGTTTCACCTGACAAAATATCTCCCTGGTTGCTTCGTATCGAGCTGAACCGAGAGATGATGGTAGATAAAAAACTGAGCATGGCTGATATTGCGGAGAAGATAAACTTGGAGTTTAGTGATGACCTAACTTGTATCTTCAATGACGACAATGCAGAAAAGCTTATCCTTCGTATTCGTATAATGAACGATGAAGGTTCAAAGGGAGAAGTCCTGGATGAGTCTGCTGAGGATGACGTGTTTTTAAAGAAGGTCGCCGGTAACATGCTTACTGAGATGGCGTTGAAAGGCACTCTAGATATCAACAAGGTTTTCATTAAACAAGCCAAAGTCAATAAATTTGATGAGGGGAAGGGTTTCAAGTCTGAGACTGAGTGGATGCTGGATACTGAAGGTGTTAATCTTTTGTCGGTTATGTGTCATGAAGATGTTGATGCCACAAGGACGACGAGTAATCACTTGATTGANGATGCCACAAGGACGACGAGTAATCACTTGATTGAGATTATGGAAGTCCTTGGAATTGAGGCTGTCCGTAAGGCTTTGCTAGATGAATTGCGAGTTGTGATATCATTTGATGGGTCATATGTGAACTATCGACATTTGGCAATATTGTGTGATACGATGACTTATCGCGGTCATCTGATGCCTATTACTCGTCATGGGATCAATCGGAATGATACCGGGCCTCTAATGCGGTGTTCTTTTGAGGAGACCGTTGACATCCTTGTCGATGCGGCTGTTCATGCAGAATCCGATTATCTAAGGGGTGTAACAGAAAATATCATTTTAGGGCAACTTGCACCGATTGGGACTGGTGGCTGTTCATTGTATCTTAACGAGGAGATGTTGAGTCATGCTATTGAACTCCAACTCCCTAATTATGGAGAAGGTCTGGAGTTTGGCACGACACCTGCTCGATCCCTCATCTCTGAAACTCCTTACCATGATGACAAAATGATGTCTCCTATCTACATGTGTAGCCCCAATACCCTTTTCTCACCAATCCATGATGCTCAGTTTTCTCCATATGCTAGTCGTGTTTCTCCCGCTCTATCTCCTGTTTATAGTCTACGTGCAACTGGTGCGTATACTACCGATTCCCCTAATTATAGTCCCGCATCACCCATATGGACCCCTACTTCACCTAATTGTACTAGCCCCGTGTCCCCCATTTATACCCCTACCTCTCCTATCTATGACCCTGTTTCATCTCTTTATCGACCAGCGTCAAGTACAGAATATTCACCAACTAGTCCTCATTACAGTCCTATTTCACCAAGCTATACCCCATCTTGTCAGAGTTATAGCCCCACGTCCCCGAGCTGTATCCCAAGTTCATTGGCTTACAGYCCTACTTCGCCTTCTTACAGCCCCACGTCGCCTGTTTACASCCCCACTTCTCCAGTTTACAGCCCCACTTCTCCAGTTTACAGCCCAACGTCCCAGTCTTATAGCCCAACCTCTCCATCTTACAGTCCAACGTCCTCATATTATAGCCCAACCTCCCCATCTTACAGTCCCACGTCACCCTATTACAGTCCCACATCACCCATTTACAGCCCCACATCAGCTGGATATAGTCCCACTTCACCGAGCTACAGTCCTACATCTCCAAGTTATAGTCCCACCTCACCGAGCTACAGTCCTACATCTCCGAGTTATAGTCCTTACAGTCCAACTTCTCCAAGTTACAGGTAAATCCATTTTTGTTATCTTTGAGCGACTTGCTTCAGCATGCAGTGAATGTCTTTATAGAGTTATAGTTTAAGCTATTACTAGATTCTATATCTGAAGCTGGATCTTACTGGGATTTGTTTTCTTCTTTTCTCAGCCCAACATCACCCTCATACTCACCTTCAAGCCCAAGCTACAGTCCAAGCAGGTATCATTTGCGTGATTTGCTGTTTCATCCGTTTTTAATACCGATGCTCAGCTGGACTCACAAGAATGCTTGTGTTTCGGCATATCAAGCATTTTCATAATCTTATTTTCTATTTTAATATTGGATTCTGTAGCTGAAGCTGGATTTTATTGTGACTTGTTTTCTTCTTTTCTCAGCCCAACATCACCCTCATACTCGCCTTCAAGCCCAACATACAGTCCAAGCAGGTATAGTTGGCCTAATTTGCTAGCTGTTTCACCAGTCTTTAAAACCTATCCTAAGCTAGACTCACAGGAATGCCTGTGTTATGGCATGAAGCATCATTATCTTATTTTTTTTAACCCTAGCTCCTGTGATTTTGTTTCTTGAAATTATTGACATAGTCCTGTTCCCCTTCAGCCCATCTATTCAGGTCTGAGTCCGGAATACAGCCCAAGTTCTCCACAGTACAGGTGAGATCAAGTTAAATGTTTATGCGAGTTACTCCCTCCTTTCAAATCATTTCCACAAGTTTGTTCTACATTGCTCTCATATAATTTGAACAAACGTATGGTAATGACTCAAAAGGAGGGCGGGGTAGGTGGGACTTGCGAGGACATGCATTGTTGAACTCTTCCTGAATAATGTATCTGACATGTGCAGTACAAGTTCTCCCGGCTATCGATGAAGTTTCAGATATCAATGACCGTTGGAATTAGACGAGAAGAGTTGCTTTAAGAATCATATTTTGATGTTGAAAAGTTGGTGTACTTGAACAATGCAGCAGAACATTAGTAGCCAAAGCTCGATGTTTTTGTTTACTGAAACTTTAACGAGACATAACTCATAAGACATGTATGCCAATACGTCCCAAATATTTTCCATGTTAAAGCCATTTAATATGGTTTGTAAATAATAATGAAAAATTGACGGGAATAATCTCACCTTTTATTCATCATCTAGAAACAATCTTACCTTTCAATAATCAAAAAATAATCTCATCTTTCCATCTCATTTCCTTTCAACAATCTCTTTTACATGTTACTAGACTCAACTCATTTATCTTTTCTAAATATTCCAGTTTTTTCATATCCCACTTCATACTAAAACACTTGATGGGAGGATGGCACTTTGTGAAACGGTATAAAAATTACTTTCAATTTATAAATTTTCTTAACTAATAACTTGGGAAGAATTGATGGGAATAATCCCACCATTAGGCCATCTTCCAAAAATAGTCTTATATTTCAATAATCCAAAAACAATCTCAGCTTTTAACGCTATCTTACTTAAACGACCCTTTTAACTATTACTTGATTAAACGGTTTCAAGCTCTTAACTCATTTATCTTTAGTAATAAACAGTTTCAAGCTCTTAACTCATTATCTTCATCCCTCCTACTTGTACTTCCTTCTTATGGTACTCGTTACATCATGATTAAACACATATTTAAGCCCAAAGATCAAATAATTACAAGAATGATTTTTTTGTCAAAAATCACAGGCACATGTGCCGCAATCAAACGATTAAACATAATCTTCAATTGCTAACAAGTTGGC
>VHZZ01003341.1:11339-22160 GCA_009801015.1 Silene noctiflora
TGGGTATGAATTCTCATTTGTTTACATTTGCCATGCATGAATTAATTGGGCCATTTCCTTACATGTGATCATTTTCTTCCGCCATTTTAAGCTTTCATGTTGAAGTGTGATCCAATCCAAATTCCTTTTAGCTTGTGAACTCGATGCTTGCACTCTTGGCGGGATTTAGCTAAAGAAAGCTATAATTCCTACAAATTACACTAAAAGCATGCAAGACATCTAGAACACGGGATTAGCTCAACTAAACACTAATAATAGTGAAATAAGCATGAAAACCGAGCTAATATAGGCGATATAAACATGTATAAAATTGTCTAGTCACCCATACCGAAACAAAATTCATTATACTCAACACAATGCAATGACACAACTACAACCCCAACATAAAACTCAAAACGCAACACTAACAACCCGAAACAAACCGAAAACTTAACCAAAAGTGACTCAAGACTAACCAAAAACGCAAGAAAACAACATGCGATCATCTTCTACCCTCCTTAAAGAAACAAGGTTACGTCCCCGTAACCAAACACACCTGCTCAAAAAGATGAGGGTAACACTCCTTCATGGCCTCTTCCGCCTCCCATGTTGCTTCCTCAACGTTTAGGTTAGACCACAACACCTTTAGCAACACAACTTCCCCATTCCTAGTCTTGCGAACCTTGCGGTCCAAGACTTCCTTTGGCATCTCCACATAGGATAAGGACTCATCCAACTCAATGTTCTTTAGTTCTAGTAAATGAGAAGGATCACTCACATACTTCCGTAGTTGGGACACATGGAAAATATTGTGTACGCGGTCCAGAGCTGGTGGCAAGGCTAAACTATATGCAACCTCACCAATACGATCCAGAATCTCATAAGGCCAATAAAATTTTAGCTTAGGTTCCCTCTCTTACCAAATCGCATTACCCCACGCATAGGTGACACCTTCAAAAGAACCTTATCCCCGACTTGTAACTCAATGCCCGACGATGTGAACTCTTTTGTCGATCCTAAGCCGCCTTCATCTTTTACCGTATTAGCTTTACTTGTTCAGCCATGTCTAGTACCATCTGTGGTCGTAAAACCACCGCCTCGGCACTTTTATCCCAATAAATAGGACTCCTACACCTCCTCCCATACTAAGCATGTTATAGTGCAAATGCTTCATTCATGTGAGCCTAATTACAACATCAACAACAACACATACAACATTCATATTTTTAAAACCGAGTAGGATTAACCTACCTTTTGGCATACTCCATAAGCTAGTCCAAGACAACAAGAATCCATCTCATAAAACTGTGTCATCCTACAATAATCATATAATAACTATCACAAATCATCCTGCAGTATAATAAAACACAAAACCCCTTATTACTACCCATTAATTACCCATATACTAACAATAATTACTAATTAAATAACCCAATAGAAAACCCCTAAAAATTAGGGTTCATAAGACTATAAAAGGGTTAGATCTTAACTTACAAGGTGGAAGGATGAAGGAGAAGGTGAAAAATACCTTAATCCAAGCTTAAATCCCTTATAAATGTGTTTATGAGGGTTTTAGAGAGAAGGGAGAAGATTTGGAGAGATAAGGAAGAAGATAAATTGAAATAGAGGAGAAGGGTTTGCGGGTTTTTAAAACCCGTTTGACCAGCTCACTCGGTCGAGTAGCGAGTTCACTCGAATGAGTGACACATACTCGATCGAGAACTGAGAACACTCGATCGAGTGAAATCCACTTGGTCGAGCGCTCAGACCACTCGGTCGAGTACAACGCAGTTCTTAGCCATGATCATTTTTCGAAAAACAATCATATATCACTCGTTTATTTGTCATTTTGGGCGCGTGACATACCGTTGGAATATTAAGAGAACAATATATCAACTCCAATTGGAATCACATTAATATCGTGTCTAGATCTCAAGTTACGACAGTTTTAAGACGATTCTTCTATAGGCGGATATTATAACAACTCCACTAAGCCTAGTTTAAAGTCGTAATTCACTTCCAAGTAGACAAGGGTCCCCTCACATATGCCAAGGGTCCTTTGCGGGTTCCAAAATATCTAGGTATTACAGATGGTCCTCCATTCGGCCTTCATATTAATGTTGATAAGACCGAGGTTTTCTGGCCGACGGAGGACCCCAGGAGTCGGCTTCCTGGTATTTCCCCCCTGTATTGCTCGACCTTTTCATGGTGTCACAGTTCTGGGTGGCCCTGTCAGTGTTTTCCCTGTTTTTGGTAGTGACCTTATGGCTAAGAGAGTGACTAGGACCATAGAGCTTATGGATTCGGTCGCGAGGATTGATGACCCACAGTGTGAGTTACTTCTGCTTCGGGCTTGTACTGGTATCTCTAAGCTTTACTTTGCTTTGCGTACTTGTTCCCTGCGAATCTTCGGGTCGGGTCGGCTCAGCTTTCGTTTGATGCGGCACTTCGTTCTAGCTTGGAATGAATTGTCACTGCTTCTTGGGCTGGTTTCGGGGATTGGCAGTGGCGGATTGCCACCTTTCCTTTTCATTTGGGTGGGCTCGGGGTTTATGATGCTAGGGATGTCCTACATTATGTTTTTCTGGCATTCCGTTTGTAGTCTGCTGAGTTGAAGGCTCAGCTCCTACGTCCTTCCGCTATCATTTCTCCTGGCCCTACTTTTGATGATGTTGTGCGCGATTTTAATGAGACCACAATTTCCGATATTCTCCGCAACCCTAGTGAAATCGCAGCCTCTAAACTTATGAAGAAATTGGCAGATATATATTTCGCGAAGGTTGTTGCTACATCGGACTCTGTTTTCTCTTTGACCCCGCAACAGGTGGCATTATGGAAGTCTCAGCAAGGTGCTCACTCATTTGATTGGTTGCGTGCAGTTCCTATTTCTGAGTTAGGGCAGACTATGAATGGGATGACTTATTGTAGTGTGCTTAGCTATCGACTGGGTGTTCCGTTGTTCATGGTGTCTAGGCCCTGTCCTTTTTGTTCTCGGGTCTTTGATGGTGATGTCTATGGCAATCATGTTGTCTCTTGTGCTGGTACTGTAGGCATTAAGCATCACCATAACCTCGTTCGTGAGAACTTATCAAGAGTTTGTTCAAAATAGTCTATCAAGACTTTGTTCGTGACACTTATCAAGAGTTTGTTCAAAATAGTCTATCAAGGCACTTTTAGACAATCTTTTAACTTGTTTCTTAATTTGAATGAAGCTAACCTCTTCATCTTCGTCTTCTGAATCTGATTCACCTAGTAGACATAATTCACATCTTGAACCCTTACTTTCATCATCGCTATTTGAGATTAGATCGAGACTGATGTTGCTTATGCATAGATTGGCAACTTCCTCATCTTCAAAGTCTTCATCATCTTCTGTGTCAAGGTCTCCCCAGCAAGATGCCATCATAACTTGCTTAAACTCATTCTTAATCTTTTCCCTCTTGGTTTTGTCATTAGTTTTCTTCCAATTAGGACAATCTTTTATCATGTAATCAGTTTCTCCACACTTAAAACAACCTCTATTAGTAAATGAGGATTTTGACTCACTGGCCTTCTTGTTGATGGTTTTGTTGTTTGACTTTGACTGCTTTCCTTTTAATAAAAAGCTTTCTTAAATCGTCTAGCAAACAACACAGTTTCGTCCTCCATATCCGGTTCATTGTCACTAGCCAAAGCCTTTAGAACTATACCTTTACCTTTACCTGGTTCATCATCATCCTTATTAAGCATGATCTCATGTGCCATGAGTGAACCTATGAGCTCTTGATAGGTAAGTAGAGTATGGTCTCTAGCTTCCTCTATTGCAGTGACCTTAGGTTGCCATTTTTTCCTAAGGCTCCAAAGCATTTTCCTAACAATGTCCTTAGATTCGAATTTCCTACCAAGGTTTCGCAATTCATTAATGATGCTAGAGAAACTTGCTGACATGCTATCGATTGATTCATTCTTCTCCATAGTGAAAAGTTCATAACATTGAATCAGCAAGTCTATTCTATGTTTCTTAACAAGCGACGTACCCTTGTAGGCTAACTCAAGACCGTCCCATATTTCCATGGCTTAATTACAAGACAAGAATCGATCAAATTCTATAGTAGTCATGCCGTTTTGCAACAGACTCATAGCTTTAGAATTTTTCTAGGCTATTTTGTAATCAGCCTCAACATAGTCGTCTTCTTTGTTTTCATAGGTAGTGCCTTCAGATGACGTGACCAGAATTTTGTTTGGTCCGTTCTGAATAATCTTTCAGCACTCCCAATCATGTCCCTTAATGTAATGTGTCATTATTTTTTTCTAAAGACTAATCAAAGATGGGACATTTGAGATGTTTGGAATCCATTTAACACAAGGCAACGAAAATTAAAATAAAAAGAAAAGTGGACCAGTCTTTATGCGGTAAGGCAATCAAGAGCACGAAGCTCTGATACCAATTGAAGAGTCGATTGATCCGAGATAATCAAGAGGGAAATTGAGTATACAAAATTTTCGCCCACTTAAATTTGATTGATTAAACTTTAGTAAATTAACTAATTGTGAATGATAACACAAATAAAAGAATGCAAGGACACACGGAATTTTTAAGTGGTTCAGTTTCACAAGTTGAAACCTACGTCAGCTATTCTCGATTAATAACTTTAGTACCTTTCTACGGATTACAAAATTTTCAATCCTACTAGTACAACTAACTATATTTGTAACTCACTTGAGTATGTTAATACTCGACTATCTTACGCAAATAACAAAGTGTTTGATTGTTCTTTCGATGTTCACACAATATAATTGAACGTATAAGAAACAATTCGAAGCACTATTATCTTATAATGATACTTAGAAGTAATTGCAATTGTAAATATCACACGACTTTTGAAAATAAGAAAGTTTGAAAAATAATTTTCAAAAAAGATATTTTGCTCGATAAAAATAAAACTCAAAAAGTCTGATTTAAAATGATAAATTGTGCCTTATATTTATAGTAGATAACACGAGCTAGGTTTCCAACAAAACCCTAGATGTCGTGTGAAAAATAAAATAAGGAATCAAATTTAATCTCCATTATTTTATTTAGGCAATCTTAGTAAAAAATATAGAATAAATATAAAGAGATAAAATATCTCTAACAAATATTTATTTGATATTTTTACCTTAAAACCCTAGATATGATAAAATTCACAAAGGATGTATGGTAAAAAACTTATCATATTATCTAACAATATCTTAGCAAAGATATAAGATAATTTTAGATGATGTCAAAGATATGAAAATATCCTTAAGAGTAATCTTGACAAATTTATCTTATTCTATTTCAGATGTCACACGCATGGACGACGACTCATAGACCCATCGGTTTTCATGTGAAACCCTAGCAAAGTCATTATGTTAGACAAATTAGGGTTTTGGATACGAATAGATAGAAACCCTAATTAGCCACCAAGAAATAACTCTTAAGTTGTTACATAAGTTAACTAATTCTATGGATAACCAACAATTCACAACCGAATGTAAGTTCATGCCTCAATCTATTTTAAACACATTTTTTCATTTCAATATTCTAAAGATAAGATTTGAAAAACTATTTTTAAAAACATTTGGGAAAGGAAGAAGTCGTGTGAAATTAACTTCATGCACCTCAAAGTTATAGTTGAAACTCCTATAACTTTGAGTCTTGGTGTATGTAATGTTATAACTAAAACAACTATAACTTTACTCACCAAAATTACCTCTTTAATTACCATTACGAGATAAAGACCTGCGTTATCTAATCTTCCTGGAGATCTTCAGTGTAGGACTCATTTGTATATATAATATCTTCTTGAAATCCACTTGATCAATAATGATGATTTGAATAAGACTTTAATCTTGACTAAATTCTTGATCATGACGTTAGCTTGACTTAACTTTGATCACAAATCATTATTGCAAAATTGTAAGAAATTCAATCTATAAAGACATAACGTACAATTACGAGCAAGAATATATAAAAATTATAGCACATAATTGTCATCATCAAAACAGAAAAATATATGATTATATGGTTCAACAAACACAAAAGTAGGCTTAGAGTTAACAAGGAAGGTACCCGTCACAACATGTGCATCCTCCTCTGCTGCTCCCTTCCCGATCATGAATAACTTTCCACTACTCTTAGCTCCCTCGTGGCTAGCTGATGCCGAACCATTTTGTTGGTTTCTTCCATTCATTATGTTCTGGAATGGGCCACTCCCATTGCTTTTATTATTATTGAAACGGTTCTGGTTAGAATAGTTGTTGTTGTAGTTTCTCATATTGCTTCCACCTCTTGATCACTGATTGTTCCCATAACTTGATGTAAGTGTTCGAAAACCCCCACTCTAGTTCATATCATTATACCCACTTCCTTGGCCACCCAAGTTAACTCTACATTCAATGACCTTATGACCCAATTTCCCACACCTGAAACAGTTGATCCCAATTGGCCCAATTTGGCCCACACTACTGCAGCTCGTTCCTCCAGCTGGCGCGCTATTCTAGAAATAGGAACAAAATTGATTAGAGTTTTGCTTCTTGTTCACAACGCTCTCACTTGTAGTCTCAGACTTTCTTTTCTCACCCTTCTCCTTCTTCTCCTCTTTTAGCATATCAGCAATCCTTTCAGCGTGAGCGGCTCACTAATAGCCTTCATCCATGTTGCTTGGCTAACCAGCTGCGAGCCTCTTCTTGATATTAGTGGCGAATCCTTTCGCAAACCTTAGTGTCAGGATTTCGAGAGTAACGTTCAGATCTGACACGTATTCAGCCAACTCCATAAATATGGTGTGGTAAGTCTCCTCTGTCATATCCTCCGCCATCTTAAACGCATCGAACTACGCCCTCATCTTGTTCCTGATATGCTCAGGAATGAAGGTAGCCATCCGAATCTTCTTGAAACCTTGCCATTTTACACAATCATTTCCATTATTAATAACAGCCTCCCTGATGGCCTCCTTGTTACGATTCCGCCACAAACCAGCTTTCCCCTTCAAATAGAATGCAGCTTGATCTACTTGTAGCTCCTCTGGACAGTTCAGTAGCTCAAATATGTTATCAAATTCCCGACACCATTCTCCCAAAAGTGACGACTCCCCAAAACAAATCATATTTGGTTGGGTTATGCCTCGCAATTGTAGCACTCATATTTGATGAATCCAAAGCTAAACCTCTCGCCTTTAGTGCAGCATTTAAGGCCTCATTAGTAACAATTAGACGATCTATCTCTTCCTGGGACATGGTAGTGGATACAGATTTCTTTGGAGGCATGATTCTATGAGGCAAAATAAAACACATAAGCTTCTGCATAAGGTCGGTGGCATAAAAGGTTTTAAAATAAATTCCCTGCAACCAAAACAACGTGTGGTTGACTGGACTGGCCAAAGTCCAACCAACCACGGTAATAAAGCCATGGCCTCCCACGGCCTTACTCATCACCACAGCAAACGTGCTCACTCTCCCCAACCACACGTCATTAAAACGATAATTTCTAATGCTAAATAACAATAACTAAACATGGTTCAGGGCAACACATTCCGCATATCACTAGACATGTAAATTCTATTTCACATAAGAAATCATCCACCATTTAAGATATTAAATTCATCTCACAGATCATTATTTATGCTCATACTTCACAAAGACAGTAAATGAACAAATGTTTCATAATGTAGTCAAAACACAAATATTCCAATGCCACAATTTTCATCCTCCACACGGCCCTAAGACATCTTATTTCATCTCTACAATACTTACCTAACTCCGCGTCCTACAACGAGGTTAGAAATTTCTATCTTGAGGCAAAACAATTGACCCTTTAAGGACTAAGACACTTTCATTTTAATTACCCTACTCTTAAATTTTCTCTCAAGGTCACCGGTTCAAAACTAAAAGGGCCAGAAGTTTGGTGTGAGGGGGCCCCTTACGCATCCCAAGCCTAAAAGGGTTCATTTTATTAGACACATCCTATATTCATTTTAATTACCCTACTCTTAAAACAGTTTCTACCTGGGGTTCATTTTATTAGACACATCCTATATTCATTAATGTTCATTGGTTTTAGTTCTGAGGATCGTTCGCTCTGATACCACTTTGTAACACCCCCATTTATTTAGGAGCCTTTAGCTAAGCCTTCCAAGTAAACAATAGAGTTACCATCTCAGTTTCATAAGGTAGTGTATAAGAAAGTATAGCAATCCAAAGTACATAAATTAAAGTAAACGTTTAATGATCTCATTAAAACTCAACCAACTGAAATATGAAATAATAATTAATTCATCTCTCGCATTAGAATAAATAAAGTACGTAAAATAAGGAACATTGTTTGAACTAAGTGAGCTAGACAACTAGGTAGACACAACCATTCGTCCTCACGCATCCCATGAGCTCCCAAGTCAGCTATCTCAAGTCAATCAATCTGCTCCCCAGTAAATGGTTCATCAGAGGTGTTTACAGAATACACTGTCAACCAAACTGTTAAGTAGGATAAATAGAAAATAGATACAACAACCACATTGCAAATACAATGTCAAATGCAAATGCTTCAGCCACTGAGCTCATCCACACTATTGACTCGAGACTTAAGCCTGGGCCTTCCAAATTCATACACTATCCAACTAAGACTATGCCTGGGGCCATCCAATACTCACACAATATCCACCAGAGACTAAGCCTGGGTCTGTCCAATACTCATATCGATCCATATGCAACAATAATAACTGACAAGTATTCAAAATTCCACATGACTGAACATAAAATGTAATACACATCACAAATAAGCCAAAAGCTAACTTCATTCAACATCCAATGCTTACATTTTAAATATAACACATTAAGACGATCTAACTAAGTAGTTTATCCTACCTTTTCAACAATTACTTCCAAATAGCAATCCACGCAAGAATCCAAAGTATTCCACTTCAATCTCGCGACATAAAAAATTAATGATAAATATAATTACTTTTTTTGGTGAAATGTGAATATATTAGTAATTCTCAAAAAATCAACCATATAAACCATCACCTTACAACCAAATTCCTAACATTTAGAACTAATTCATCATATTGCTTAGACAAATTGAAACATTAACTATACAACGGCTCCCAGGGTAGGCATTGTAGCTTCAAGTTCCATTTCCTCTCCCTACATCTTGCTTGAATATCAGTCTTTACTTGTCTTAGTATAAAACTAAGGGCCAACACCTTAACATCCAGTCTACACACATTCCTAGCATGCCATATATGGTACCACATAACGTTCATTGCTGCAAACACAATCTGCTTCTTCATTAAGGAGGGGCATCTCCATCTTATACACCAAGATATGAAGTCAGTACTGGGGAACAGAACACCCAACCATTGACTTAACAGACTCCAACACTGTCTGTAAAAACAACACTCATACAACAAATAAGCATGAGTTTCAAATGTCTAGCATATAGTTCACATATTCCATCAGTTATAATACCAATCAGCTGAGCCTGTCTTTAGTTAATAATATCTCCTGAACAACTAACCATCCCAGAAATGCATGCCTGGGAATTACTATTTTGCTCCAGACTAATGGATACTAGAGCACTCTCTGATGCTACCACATCATCCAAGATACAATATAAATCCCTTTGTTGGTTGCCTAGGCCCCATTCACAATACCACCCCTCATTTGATCCTTAACTTGGCAAATTTTCCCCCAAGTCTAGCTAGAATTCACATAAGGATGATACTCCTGCCAGTCTCTCCCTTTCGTATATATATGACTGACCCATCTGATCCAGAGGTGGCCAGCTTTCATTGCCAACCACCCTACATACTTACTAATCATAGCAATATTCTACATTTTAGAGTTTATAATGCCCAGACCACCCCCTTTTTTCTCCTTGCAAACCTGCTCCAAAGATACAGTAGGCGTTCTCAGGTACTGCTCAGAGCCTGCCCAGAGATAATTCCTGCAAATTTCTTTAATTCCCTCAATGATAGTGGAGGGAATGACAAAAATCCTAGTCCAAAAAGTATGCAGTTGAGTCAGAACTGCTTTTACCATGACCAATCTTCCAGCATAGGGATACCAAGGTATCTAAAAGGGAAGCTTCTAAGAAATAGGGATACCAAGGTATCTAAAAGGGAAGCTTCCTGTTTTGAATTCAGAAATATGGATAATGTAGTCTATTTCTCCCTGACCCATACCATTAAAATAAATATCAAATTTGTCCTTCTTGTTCATTTCTAAACCAGTTGTATTAGAGAAGGTAGCAAAGGCCCTTAGTAGCACCCTAATTGAAAGTCTGTCTCCTCTACAAAACATCAACAAGTCATCAGCAAAACATAAATGCTGAAATTTTAACCTTTTGCACAGAGGCTGATAGTGGAATGCAGTATGTTCAGTAACTACATTTAGCACTCTACTCAAATATTCCATACAAAGTGTAAAGATTAGGGGAGACTTGAGGTCCCCTTGTCTGAGTCCCCTATTTCCTTGGAAATAACCAAAACATGACCCGTTTAAGGATAAAGTAAACCAGGGGTAGTGATGCACACCATAATCCACTTAATCAGTTTACCAAGGAACTTAAGAGCCTTCAGCATTTGTTCAATGAATTGCCATTCCACTGAATCATAAGCTTTCTTCAGGTCCACCTTCATTATGAATCTGGTAGAACAAGTTCTTCTTTGATACAATCTTACCGGATCATGGTAGATCAAGATATTATCAACAATGTCTCTGCCTTTTATAAAGGCACTTTGGGTAGGACTAACAATACTGGGCAACACATTTGCCAGTTTATTACAGATAACTTTAGAAATAACCTTATAGACAACATTGCAGCAAGCAATGGGTCTAAAATCA
>VHZZ01003342.1:73194-85855 GCA_009801015.1 Silene noctiflora
GATTTGAAGATTGCTAGGAGGATCTTCCAAGTTTGTAGTACTTCAACATCAACAAGTGTTTGTTGTTGTTTTCCGAAAACCCAATGTGAGGATTTTTCTCCATATATTATTTATATTTTTGTCTTTATAATTACATGCATCTACATAGATATTAAGTTCCAATTAAAAGTAATTTGGTAAACTAATTAGAGAGTCTAATTAGAGGTCTATGGACCTTCAGATCTAACATCCAAGCAAATGGCTAAGTGCATACAAGCCAATATAATTTGTCGATATGGGAGCCCACATGAGATCATCAATGACAACGGTTCTCATTTCCAAGCTGAAACTACACAAGTGCTCGCTAAGTACAAAATCCAGCATCATCATTCCTCGGCATATCGACCCCAAAACTAATGGAGCCGTAGAGGCAACAAATAAGAATGTTGTCATGATCCTAAAGAAGATGATCGATAATTATAATGATTGGACTAACAAAATACCCTTCGCCTTGTGGGGATACCGAACTTCAGTAAGGACGCCCACTGGGGATACTCCTTTCTACCTAACATTCGGTATAGAGGTTGTGCAACCAGTAGAACTAGAGATCCCATCTCTACGAATTCTACTCGAAAGTCAAATTCCCAAAGCTGAATGGAATAGGGAACGATATAAAGAACTCATTCTCCTGGATGAGAGATGCTTACGCTCCCTACATAATGTTCAAACATATCAAGCCCGAATCAGAAGATCTTTTAACAAAAAGTAAAACCTCGGTACATCAAAGAAGGAGACTTGGTCTTTAAATCGGTCCGAGCTCTTTTACCAATAGACCCAAGGGGAAAGTTTAAACATAACTGGGCAGGACCTTACCTAGTAAAAACCATATCATCGGGTGGTGCGGTTAGAATCATAGACCTAGACGAAAATGAATTCTCTAACCCAACTATCCTAGACCAACTTAAGAAGTATTACCCTTAGATTAGGTTCGAACACGCGACGTGTGTTCCACGTGCCGCTCATGCGACATGTTACGCGGCACATGCTATTATCCCTCTTCATGCTATATTGCTCTTGCATTTTTAAGAATTTTCTATCATCCTCAATATCGTCAAATTTAAACTTAATTGTATTTCAGGAGTAAGTAAATCACCTTGCTTATTCCCTATGTTCATTTGTAGGCTCTTGCCTCGAACAATTATTCTTTTGCGTATATTTCTAACTATGTTACGGGTTTGATTTCATCATTATACGGTGAATACGTAGGCAATCCTTCACGGGATACCGCCCAAAATACTTCTTTTAAAATTTGCAAATAGAAGGACAAGTGCTTTAGCATTTGAAATTCGAAAGGATAAGTAAAAGGGACATAGTTGATTTAAAGTTTTCTTAAACTTGTAATACCATTTATTCATTAATAATAATATGCCAAATAGTAATAAATAATTACTGAAACTAAAAATGCTACGCTAGGATTATAAAAATCCCGCCTTTTATTAAAACAAATAATAAATATTACTACAAATACTATAAAGACTTAAACTATTCATCCGTCTTCCCCTTGCCTCTGTCATTTTTATCATACTCCTTGTCTCGGCCTCGAGGTGGACGCTCCTGCGGTATTTCAGACCTAATTACTAAAGGTCTTTCTCGTGCTCTAGCATTTCCATTTCTATCCACCACCATTCTTTCAGCAAAAGGAGCTCTCTTCGGTTTCTTCTTTGGATGAACGACTTGGAATCCAGGTCTTCCTCTCCCTCAGTCAAATACTTCTAGTTCTCCGTGGCTACTTTTCGGATTTTGTAGTCAGCAGGCTCATGCTTCCTTAGCTTCTCCATCTCCTCTAAAGTGCTAGCTTTGCTCTATTGCATGTACGAATCAGATACTCATAAAGAACCTACAGGCGTAGGAATATACCACCTGTTCCTCTGTGCTCAACGAAGTGCCCACTCACGACAGAAGTCTGTGGTGTGCGCCAATGTTGTATGCGGAACGGTATCCAACTTGGGGATCTTCTGTCTTAGGCCTACTTGTCTCAACAGCCTTTCCGGGAAGATAGTGACCATAAACTTTAAACCTGGAACACAAAACGATCGTGTAGGATCAACGCCGGATGCTCCTGTCAATGCCTTGAGATGCCACCATGGAACGATCCATCTTAATAGAGGCCCACCTTCATTCTTCAGTTTGTTCTCCCAATAATTGCAAACTCGAGTGAAATCTACCATGTATAGCCTCGTCCTCATCGAGATGGACCTTGAACGATAGCCATACACATCGACTGGGGGCTCGATCAATCGAAGTCTCTCCATAATCCAGATCTACCAAGACAAAATGAAAAGATGAATTACCACAAAAAAAAAAAAAAAAAAAAAAGAGCGAAAAGAAAAAGAAAGAAAAAGAAAAACTCACCTGGAGTATTATGGGACTTCCCAAATACGTCATCTCGCGATTAGCCTTTCTATTATCTAGACCAAGAATGGTCTCTCCTAATGATATCCAATCTGGGCTCTTGTGCAGCTCCATTTGCTCCACAATTCCCAAGAAACGAGGGTTTCCCCTCATTTCGGCATCAACATGACCTTTCAAGACATAACAATGGATAAGGCAAAATCCAAATGCTCGGCGCCTCGCCATTTATGAGATGGTAGGGTCCTCCCTATTTATAAAGCGGTCAACTAGATCGAACATTCTCATGCCTTTTGACGTAACACGACGGTCTACTTCAGCGTTGGTCAACCCTAGAAGGTCCCTAAATTTATTCTTATATCCTTGGGAACTAGGAGGCAATATAGGCAAGCTTTCAACATTCCACACACCAACTGCTGCAAATTCTTCGGGAAACGGACATATTTCTCCTCCTGGAAATGCAAAAACGTGAAGATCTGGGTTCCAATACTCCAAGCATGCATCTAAAAAGGGCTTCACCATCTTTACTTGCTTGAAACTAATGATTAGACCAATATTAAAGGCGACCATATCATGTTTCTCTACGTTGGTAAACTCATTTGTCCATTGTTTGAGTCGGGATTCGAAGGCATCCATATATTTGCAAATTTGTGAAGCTTTTATATGTATATTATACTACGGAATTATAGAAAGGAGAATTGTGAGAATGAGAGTTCACCCGAGGGCTCTATATATACTATTTGGGCTTTCCTAATTCCACTCAAGAACAGACATGCCCAAGAGAGAACGCAGCAACAGCTGCGCCTTCAGGAAGGGTCGCAGCTCTTGCTGCACCTCTTCCTCGAGCTTATTTCCTGCAGTTTTCTGGGAAGGGGTTTCCTAATCCGGTTTTTGTTAATATTTCATATTTATATTGGATTTTCAAGACATTTTTTTCCTGAAAATCAACTTTCCTTATCGTAATCGAAATTTTTTTTTTCCAATCGGGTTCGCATTTCGAGGCAGCTGTTCCCGATGCATACTTACCCATTTTATTTTCATTTTCTTTTTAGGGGAAGCACTCCTCCACCGTCGTTACATTTTCAAATTTATTTTATTTTATTTTATTTTTATTATTTATTTTATTTTTAAAAAAATTGACATTTTACATTTCACATGTTATTCCGTGTCAGTCATTTCAAACTTTACAGATTTTTGAACTTATTCATTTTCATTGTATTTTTTAGGGGGAAGCACTCCCATCATTTAGTCGTGTATCACGTCACTGTCCACTCACTTTTGGACTGTTTTTTTGTTTTTTTGTTTTCTCGATTCGACTGAAGTCCACATTGTAATTACATTCGTGTTTATACTTGTTTTAATTGCTAACCTGCAGGTACAAGCTTCATCTACATCCAACAGCAGCAAAGTCAAGTAGGCCCCTATATATACATACCAAATGAACAAAAATATATACAAAGGCTCGAGCTCATTTCTGAGAACAAAATAAAGTCAAAAAATGTACAAAGACTAGTACGCGACACTACTCCTCAGCCCGACGCCTCCTAAGGTCGTCAACCATCGCGTCCAAAATGGTGATTTCAGCATCACAGACCTCTAGCTCTTTCTCCAAACGGGCTGCCTCCTTACGTGACCGCTCTGACTCGAGCTCCAGCTCAAGCTCCCGCTGCAAAACAAAAAGAATATTGATTGTCAAAATGCAAAGAAAACTTCTAAAGAAATTCAAATTTCTAAATAAGGAAAATAAGGAAAGGTTCCTACCGTTTCTCCAGAACGACCCTCGAGTGCCTCGACAGCTGTCGCTCGTAGTCGGTTGGCCATCCGCCATAACTCCACGTGCCTCGATGGCGCCACCTGAATTTTCAAAATTAAGTCAAGTCTTATTTCATGCTCCTGCAATATAGAAAAGATAAAAGGAGAAGTTCAAAAGCTCATCCTCCTCACGACGTGCTGCCACTCGTCAAGGCCAGCCTCGGTCACTGCCTCGGGGAAGGAAGAGACCTCCATGGATACCGTCACACCAGCCGGCCCCACGTACTCCAAGGTCTCGGGAAAGGCTGGGGGCTCAGCGCCAGCAGTGTCGATCTTCTGTCAAATGCAACAATATCAACGCTATTTGTCCTTTCAAAATAAAATCGAATTCTAATTAAACAGAAAGAATACTCACCACGATCAGCCAGTACGCGAACCTCTTTAAGACGAACTCCGAGTACTCAAGCTCGGGAAGAAAGAGGGCGTCGCCAGCAGCTCCGGCAAGGTCAACAGCCCTCTCCGCCTCAGTAGGCTCTCTAAACATCGTTCTTGGTGGATCGACAGGGACAGTGAAAGTGTCACGGAGACACTGCCTAACCAAACGCTCGCCCAGGTACCAAACAGGCCCCATAGGCGTCGCAAGAAGGAGTCTGCTCGAGCTCCTAGGCCTATGTACCTTAGCCATAAAGGATGGTGCCCCAGTGTAGCCCTCCCAAGGCCTCGGCACCCACTGAATTCACATTTCAAGGGTCAGGCAATCAATATCGAAACAAAAATGAAAATGGGCAACAAAACGAAGACTAGAAAGAAAAATTATGCTGCCAAGCTTCAAAGCGTTGACACCCCTCCTGCAGGTGTCGTAAGAGGAACGCTAGCTCTTCTGTCTACAGATGATCCAGTCCCTCACGATAGGATACTCCCTAGGCACGTCAGTCGTCCTCGTGGGGGCGAAGCCATAAAAGTACCAGTAGATTCAGGCCTAAATAAAGAAAAAGGGAGATTTTTTAAATGATCGTTCATTTTCTAGGTCACTTGTTTACTTGTTAAAGTTTACATTTTAAGTAATCTTTTACCTATCTACAATGATCCTTCATTTCGCCAGAAATTTTGAATAAATAATCATTTATTTATTTCATTTATTTATTAAGTAATCATTTACTTATTTACGATAGTCAAAACAAGTGAATAACCATTTATTTACAATTATTCGGTCTATCTCAGCTATGCATCTTTGTTCTTGTTCATACAAGGAAATCTTGCTAAATGTGCAAAAGGAAAGGAGGGGATAAACATTTATATTCCATTTCTATTCCTACAAATGAAGAAATAAAGGATAAAAGGAAGGTTCATACATCCAAAACAAGTCCTGGACCAACGGTAGCAGGCGACGTCCCTCTCTCTAGTAGCTCGGGATGCACCATGGCCTTCATGTAGCGAGTGAGGAGCGCGAAGCTAGGGTGACCCAGTCCAAACGACCTAGGCCACCCAAGTCAGCAAGAAAAGGAAGACGCTTCATCGAAAGCCTTTCCCCCGTGTCTCAGAAGTAAATCGAAGACAAGAACCACCAAAAGCAACAAGCGAGCTCGCTGCTCAGACGTACACGGCGGAGGAGTCACCCAAATCCCTCCCTCAGTCAGCTGTACACTGGGAAGATTCTTCCCGTCAAAGTATTCCTTGACGTAAAAACTCGGAACCAGGTCGGGTACCCTAGCCACGGCCTTGGGCAAAGACCAGCCTACCAGCCTCATGGCCTCAATCGAGTCATCCCTCATGACTGTCTTGGGCCGAAGTCCTCCAAAGCCGGAGATCATGCCGAAGTCCTCCAAAGTGACCCCGATCTCGCTGAACGACATGTAAAAGGTCGAGGTCGTATCCCAGAAAAAATCTAGGAACGCCCAGATCAAACACATGTTGGCACAGATCTTCCTAGCCCGGATCTCGCGCCAGGCCCGTACCAAAGCACCGAAGGCACCCTCATCGAGGTTACCTCTCTCCTCCGCCGTCAACCTCTTGTAGGCCTCCATCATGGTCGTATACCCTGAGAACGACCTCATGTTGCCAGCCTCCTGCAAAATTCAAATATTACATATTAGCAAAGTATTTCGGAAGAAAATGAGATTCAAAAGGTTAGTAAAATCGGAAATTTGAAAGCTTACTAGACTCCTTGTCGTTTGGTATGACAAGTGGTTCTCCGCAGCCCAAATGAGATGCCGAACATCCCATTTGTCAGCCCACTCAGGTGCCCGAGCAGGCTGACGGTCGCCTCTCCTAAGGCTCCCCCTCCTAGGCAGCTCCTCCTTCACAACCTCGTTATCCTGGACGCCCATGTGCACCCCAAGAGCTGAGGAAGGGTCAAATTCAATGGTCCATGAAGTCACGTTCGGACGTCGAAAGCATGTCCTCTACAAAAATGAAAATTCCAGGTCATTTCAAGTCATTTCAGGCCGTTTAGGGCCATTTGCGAGCTGATTTCAAATCATCTCAAGTTTGTTTTCAAAAAAAATGGACAAGTACATTTATATTATGTTCCTACGTATCTTAAACATGCCTAATGACGACAACAAGTCGTAAATTCGGCAGCATTTCGCTATAAACAGCCTAAACCAACACAAGAAGTGTCCCGGAGGAGCAGTCACAAACTGAAATTCCGACATGATAGAAAGTTTACCCATAATACAAGGGTTGCAAAACATCAAAATTCATCGATTTCCGACTAATTTAAGGTCATTTTCGAGCCAATTGAGCGAGTTTAGCCTAAAACCGTCACATTTCACTACCATTTCATCAATGCTTGACGAAAATTCGAAGTGAACACAAGGTTGTGATCCTAGCAAGGTCTACTACTCAATTCTAATGTTAATTTCAAGGAACAAATTCATTTGAGGTAAAAGCCCCAAATTTTCGACATATATGGGTACCAAACCCTAATTTCGAAACTCAAATCAAGCTACAAATACAATTAAAACAAAGGACGAGATGCATACCTGGATTAGTCATAATTTAGGGCAAATTTCGATCGAATTATGATGACGATTAAGGTTTTCAGTTGTTTTTGTATTTTGTAAGACGAAATGTCGAAATAAGAATGAGGCACTGTATCGTGTTTAATTCCAGATTTTATCAGACTTGGACGAGCTCGGGAAAAAACGCAGCACCTGTTGCGCCTTTTCCTGAGATCGCAGCTCTTGCTGCGCTTTTTTCTCAGCAATTTTCTTTCTTTCAGGTCGTTACAAGTTCGTTACTTATGGGTCCTACCTTTGTCCATATTGTTTGAAACGTTTTTTTACGCGTTTCGAGGTATTTTCGCGAGATATCTTCCACTGGTATATATATTTTCTCGTCAGATCTACCTTTTCCCCAGCGGATTGTACACATTTATTCCCCAGCGAGAGTACATTGTTCCATACAGCCCGTGTATTCTTCAATCAACAGAATTTGCTTCCAACTAATGCAAGCTTATTCTCTTAAGACGTTTCTTAGAAAGTCTGCCCTATTATTATTTCCCCAGCAGTTTCTACCAACATCCTGCTGCGAATTTGCTTCCAACTAATACAAGCAGATTCAATTCTTAATCTATTTTTTTTGCCAAGTTTCTCTCGAATTTGTTTCCAACCAATGGAAGCAGATTCAAACGTCGGCCTACTTTGAGTTACTCTCGCCAGCGGTTTCAGAAAAACCATTCTTCCCATTTCTCCAGCATCTCCTGCTGTCCTCATCCTGTTATTCCCCGAAATAATTTCAGGTATGATTACTTCTTATGGCTGGCGAGTTTCCTCACGTAGTCTATTGGACTTTAAACGACCCTCCCCGGAAGTCGATAGGCTCTAAAATGTTCTCAACGACAGGTCCTTGGTTTAGTCCCTTTGAACCGCCTCGTGTCGCCATGGTCTTCAGATTGTAATCTTCGATTGACCTGAGGGATATACTTTGACTTTAGTCTTGTCCAAGCCTTAGTCAAAGTGGGGGCTCTGTAGATGCCTCGTTTCTGCACCCTTCGCCAAACACCCAGTGATAATTAGGCCGCATGTTAAATATATGAAGCGATAATATGACATTCCTTTAATTTGTCAACAAATGATTGCCCAAATAGTCGTGTTAACCCCTTTATTGTCATCTACGTGCCAATACGGTCGTTTTGACAGTAATTAGAGTGCATTTGGAATCCGGGTCAGAAACCGTCTTCATTTTTTAGAAACCGTCTTCATTTTCTCAAAAACCGTCTAAAATATAAGTCGGGATATTTCTAGAATTCCTAAATAATATCTAATGTTTTAAGATTTCGAAAATATCTTGTTTTGATGGAATAAGGAAAACAAATCCTTTCCAAACTCTGAAAACGCGTAAAATCATTAATGCTGAAGGAGAAACAGCTCCAGGAGAGGACGTACAACCTGCTGCGCCTCTTCTTGGGCTTGATTCCAGCAGTATCCAAATCTTTCCGGATTTCTTTTCGTATTTTAATTCTTCCAAAACTCTCACCTCGTGAATAGTATAAATAGAGGCCTCCGCCCCACATATTTTTCACGCGATTGTCCGCCTCTTCTCTTCTCTCTTTGAATTCTAAGACCACGAGCTTTTGCTATTGACGCATACGTGCTTGAGCATTCGCGACCACGTAAGCCTAGTTCATTCTAGCTAGCAGCCACGTTTTGCATAGACCTCTCAATTTGACTACCACACTCAATCAACCTAATTAATCAACATTTTTTTTAAATCCTTTTCAAGGTCATCTTCATTAGATCGAGTCGAACTAGTCATTTTCGCTTCATAAACATGTAAGTCCGAGGGTGTAAAATCCCATTTGTATTTTATTTCACGTATTTACCATCATGTAAGAGTCTACGCCATAAACATGCTTTCAAAATCATAGTTTTTTAAACCTTTTTTATGAATGAGCAGGGAAATATTGTCGAGAAGAAACGAAGGAGCAGTTGCACCTTCTGGAATAGTCTCAGCATCTGTTGTGCCTCTTCTGGAGGCTGCTTATCTGCTGCTGCTCTTCTTCTTCTTCTTCTTCTTCCTCGAGTATTAATTGTTTCGTCCTTTTTGTTTTATTTCGTTTTCTTTCATAAGTTCTAGTTTCCGAATTCTTTTCTTTTATCTTTCGACTTAAATCCCATGTAATTCAATATTTGCGGGTTTTTGTCATTTATTTCAAACCCGGATTTTCAATTGTTCGATTTTCCCATATCAAATCATTACGATTCGAATTTTGTATATATTTCCCGTTTTATGACGATCTTTTATTTATATATAATCTGTTAAATTACTTTAATTCGAGTCTAATATCAATTAATGGACCTAAATTAACTAATGAATTATAACAACCCACGAGTCTGAATTTCACAGTCAGAATCCAACTCGAGAACAGTCGCACAAGGTGATGCGCCTCTTCCAGAGGACTCATCATGTGCTGCTCCTGTTCTGGGTTGAATTCTGCCTCTGAACTCGTCTCTTTCTAACGTAGTTATGCTAATTAGTTTATAATTAACTATTATCCGTATTACTGCTGCTTCGATGTGATTAGTATTTAACTTTATTTTCTTTTGTTTCATTTATTTCCTAAAGCCCTTTTTAACCATATTTATGGCATAGGTTCATTTATCCTTTTGTAATTTTATTTCCTTATAATTATTTTCATCTTGCATAATTTATTTATCTGGTTTTCACATGTAATGAATGTAAATCTTTCACGTTGACTTAATTGCTTGTTAATTATGTGTTAACCGACTTAGTACTAATTCACATGTTAGGATTTAATCAATTACGTGTTGCATTGCATGCATATAACGAACAACATATCGAGTATAGATGATTTTTTCTGATCATTAGTAGAGGCCGCTATCGAGGCGGGCGATATTAGGTGTTCTAATAAGAGCTTCCTAATACGTTCTCTGACCCCTTACTCATGTATCTGTGAACACCGGTGTTCATTGGCATCACGAGAGTCATTCTAGACATGGAATGCTAAGGGTGACGAATTTCTTAGTGTTTATGTCATTACTTTGTGTCTTGGCATGATACGAAGTATTTGAACGGATCAAATTATCCACAAACATTGGTGGCGACTCCATAAATGCAGGCTTGTTCAAACCATTCACCGGTTTCAATGCCTTCCAAATCGGTAGCGACCCATGACGTGCTTTGTCAACACAAAGTTCTGTGGGAGAAGTACCACCGTCTCAAACACTCCAACGTGCGGGTGCGCGCACCGGGGTGGCCCATGTCCACACCATTTTGAAACTTGAGAGGGCATGGCGTCACATTTGCAATTGCGAACAATACTTCATACTATTAACTACATGTGAAGCATCATAAAGTAATTAAAGTATGCTCCAAGTGTAGAGAGCCAAAATGAAGTCATGTATACTAAAATTTCAAGACTCTTGGGTCAAAACTTAAGACAAAATTGTCGGTGTAAGACAACAGAAAACATTATTGCCAAATATTTTAGATGATATGCAATTAAACCATATTGTAAGTATCAAAATCACCATTTGATCATACTTAACAAGAAAACTTCAAGAAATTGGTCAAACTTTTGAGATGAATATATCGGTTTAAATCACATGATGGTAACATCCACAAACATTATAGCTTTATGACACCATTAAACCATGTTTAAGATGAAAAATCAAAACTTGTCCACTTACACTATGGGTCTCAAAAATTTGGGATAGTTTGAAGATAAGATTTTCATTTCTAAGACAATGTACCACATTACTAGAAAAGATAGTAATCTTATAAGACAAATAAACTAAGTTTTACACATAAAAAATCAAAATTTGGGCATGAACACCCTAGATTTCGAAATTAAAAGACGGATTTAAAGACAAAATTTCCGCATGTAAGACAAGATTCATCAATAACAACAAAGGTTGCCTTTGTTGTTAAATTAAACCCAACAACAAACACAAGAATCACTTTATGAACTCAGGAACCCTAATTTTCGAGTTCATCAAAATTGGGACAAATTTATCATAAAATCTTTGATATATGACAACAATAATGATATAAAAGACTAGTTACTACTATGAAGTATGTAAAAAATTGTAAAAAGTTGATAAAACTTGAAAAAATTAATGTAGATCTTAAGTAAAAATCAAATTGGGGAAAAAACAAAAGAGAAGGTTTAATTACTTACATTGTGAAGATTAGTGAAGAAAAGGAAGTAAGAAACTTTAATTACTTACATTGTTAAGCTTAGTGAAGATTAGTAGATGGGGCACTAGACCGAGTGAAACAGGCAGTAGGGATATTGGTCGAGCATTGGTCCCCAAACCTTCCTATTGTTACCAACACACACAAATAAGTCTCCAATGGTGCCTACCATACCATCATACTTAGTAGGTCGATAATAGTTGGCCTTATGGCCGGGTTACAAACAACAAGTACACATGTTAACGTGTCACACCGACACAAATGTCATAAGAATTCGGGCCAATTTACGATACAACTTGAAAGACGAGGTCTTACTCTTCTTTGAGAGGCTCTTCATCCACTGCTTCCAATCCTTCTTGCCCTTTGCCGCTTTTCCTTTACCTCCGGAGTGATCACCCACCTCTTCCCTTTCCTCTACATCATCCCTCCTAATTCCCTCCGAGTAGGTCCTCGAGCTCTCCCTCATCAAAATATCATGACCAAAGGGTACATTCCCCCTATCACCTTGGACATAAACACCCTCCTGAAGGCCATCATCGTGCCGCTCAAAGACACCACCGACAAAGCCGCTATCTCCAAAGTCTCCCTCACCTTTCCCCGCGGCCTCCTTGGCCGCCCCGGAAGGTCCATCCCCAAAACCACCTACATGGGAGGTGGTGGGAAACTGAGTCCCCGCGTTACCCATCCACGGGTCACGCAAGTGGCCCTCATCAAACCAGATGTTGGTGCCCCAATACGAAGGTTGAATACCATAGGCCTTAAACACGCCCGGCGCATCTCCTGTGTCGGTCCAAAAGCTAGGGCGGTAGGCGGGTCGCACCCCTTGTAAGTCGCCTCGATCATGTCTCTCAACACCAAGTCAGTGTTGACTCGGTGAATAAGGTAGGCCATGGGATCATAGTGGGGCTCGGGTTGGGCATATCCCCCGGTATAGGCAAAGTCTGCGGTATAAGGTGGCCGCATGATAGGTGGGGATCTCGGTGCGGGTATGGGTGAGGCTCTAGGAATAGACATAGGACAGTAAGATAATGTGGAAGCTCATCTACCCGAAGGAGGGGGTGGAGAAGGGCGGGGTGGAGAGGTATATCCCTCCATGGTCTCAACCTCGACATCAAAGGTGATGGCATCTGGGATAGCATAGCGGCGGGGTGGAGAGCGGAGTGGTCTCACGCTCTCTAGGGGTGTGGTCGGGGGTAGGTCTTGCTCGGCGGGGAGGGTTATGTGCCGTTGTTCATCGACTTGAAGGTTTCATATACTGGATATGGACATACTGATTTACTAATTAACAAATTAACTAGATGGATCTTAATGCATTCATAACAATAAAAGATATAAGGAGGAAATATTTATTCTTACCATT